>JARLTB010000259.1:3195000-3480000 GCA_030141615.1 Unio pictorum | reverse complement strand
ATTACCTCGACCAATATAATCAAACTATACTCATAAAAGGAGACCATCTGCCATTAGAAGCAATAGCTTAGTCTTTATAAAAATTTGTTCGGATAGCGTCCTAGAATAAAATTAAAAACTTTTGTTAACGTAGAAAAATTTTAGAGAAAAAAAATTGTCTTGTTTTTTTGTTATAAATTAACATATAACATTTATATATTTTTGGTTCAACATAACTTTTTTGCTTAATGCTAAAAAAATAATATTATTAAAAACCTAGTATTATGAATGCTGGATTTTATCTACTAAGATATATGCTAAATTAGAAATACGAAAAATTAATTAAAGAGAAAAGAATTAAACTATCTGTAAACAAAATTGATGTATGAAATTGTGTCCCTAAGTAATTTGTAATTTCTGATGCCTTTAATCAGACAAACCAAAACAGCGTGCTAGTGTGCCATTGTATTCATTCTTACACAGTTCTTGTGCTCACAGTTGAATTACTACATAGAAAACACCAGAGGCCGATTACGGCAGTTTCTAAATGGATAATGATTCCTAAGGTCTCATATACGTACGTTCCATTAACGTTTTCTTTTTCTTTCACATCACTGTTCTTGGAATCGTAATTTTCTAAACATTTATTTTATAGCAGAAGGAGTCACAATGACGTCACCTTACGCCTAAAATCTTGTGGAGTTCATCGCGCTACAACACACTGAGGTAATTAAGGGATCTCAAATGGGTAATTACTTAATAACTAATTTATGAAAGGAGTTACACCATTTCCAGCTGTAGCGAGCCTTGGCGAGTAAAAGCTGTAAATTATTCGACGAGCTTCATAAATTCAATATTAAATCATTTCCTTTTGAGAATTTGTTTATCATATAGATTTTTTAAACTTAAGAATGGAAAGAACGAAAGAAGTACACGCCTTTCTTGGCGTTTAATTCTGGTTCACATGATGAACTTCTCAATATTTTCGCTTGAAACAACAGAAGCAGAACTGAATAGTTTGATAACAAATCATGTTCAGACGTATATTTAAAAAATAAATAGCATTTCAACGAGTAACCTCCTTCTAACTAATATAATATTCGTTATGACCAGGATTCAATATTGGACAGCCACTAGAAATTCATGTTTATTTAAAACAGTTCACTTGGTTGGGCCAGCTTTAAGGAATAGAAGAAGTGGTATATACATGCCTTTGTAAGTGGATGTTGAGAACGTATGCATTCAAAAGGTTTCACCATGGACATTCCTCACAGAGGAAATATAGGATCTGATATGGCAGAAGAAACAGCGTTCCCGCTGTTTGGATATTGTTTTCTGAATGGAGTATTTCAGAAATTGTGCTCGATGCAGAAAAGCATTTATGGTTGCAGAGTCATCTCTCGTAGAGTTTTGGAAATTGTGGGACTTCGTGTGACGTAAATAGTGTATAGAGTAAATGCTATCGCTTTGCACACCTTCGGTCCAGCATTCGATACCCTTCTCATTACGCCTATATCTTATACACCGATAGCGTATATGTTTGAGTGGCATACAATCGACCTAAAATAAATAAAGTTTAAAGAAAAAGTGTGGTATTAAAATTAGAAGAAAATCAAGCACATGCGTATTGAGATTTTAAATTCCTTAAAAAGAGAAACAACTCGCAGAGGACTGGTTTGTTTATGCTTAAAATACCATGAGACTTTTGAGTGAAAGTGGGCTTTTCGAGAACGCAAAACACTTGCCTTACAGCTGTACATCATTGACACATGGGAATATGTGAGGCGTCTCTGTGGTGACTGCCGCAAACAATTCACACAGATGCAAGTTTCACTCCGATGTGCAGATTTTGAATCCTATTGTTTGTTTTAAAATAAACTACAGAGAAGCGTAAATCACACTATTTCTACTTGATTATTCCAATGCATTTAAAAATGGTTCTCGAGGTAAAGCCAAAGATGACAAGGAAGCTGTTTGTAGCAGGGCCCTATTATCCACTAGGCACTGTAGGCATCGTGCCTGGGGCTTACTAAACCATGATACTGAAAAGTATATGCACAAAGAGGCTGAGTCATGTCAAGGCTATACACGTTTAGAAATTTTGATTTATATTTTGTGGTCTGACCTTTAACTGCATTGATGCTAAATATTGTACAGCATATCTAATAACCATCTGACGCGAACTATTATTTTTATTTCCCACAATTTGTTCTTCATTTTAATCGTTTGTCAGTAGATGAAAGGAACTATAATTTCTCTTTAAGTATATACAATACGGACTGGATCTTAAGCGTATCATTTTGAATAAAGAAATGCAAAGGAGATGCAGGCGTCTGTCTTGAAAAAATAGACATATATTTAGCCTAATATTGAGCGTGATCACTTCCACGACCCGAATTAACGTATCGATTAAAAAATTAAAGAACTGTTATTTGTTACCGTCCAATATTTTGTCAGGCCCGGATGGACGAATGGAAGGCATGAACTGATGGACAGGCATGAGAACTATTAACTGGAAGATGTGGGTAAAATACAAGGGGCTATTCTATTTTCATCGTGTACAACGATTCATAACTAAACATATAGCTAAACACAGTTCCAACAAAACATACGAAGACATGGCAGATCAGCAGAATTGAGTGCATTTTTTTAAATAAAAAAATCTTATAAACTAAACACGACATGTTGTGTAATTGGCATCGGTGTAAAACTGAAAGAAGGCCAGGAAATTAGTAACTTTTATTATGAAAATACGACTGTCACACAACATAACAACCGAAGATTATACATTCATATTAAATTATTTGAATAAAACATATTCAAGAATACCTATCGCCAATTCAAAGGATAATAATTTTTTAGCATACGCGTACCGCATTGATTGCGGTAACACAGTATAGCAGTACACTATTAAGTAAGGTACAATCCTGAATAAGTGAAATTCGAAGGACAGATGTAACGATGGGTTGTTTACAAAGCAAAGAAAAAAATGCATTGTTATTGAAGATAAATAATGTTGACATGAAACAAATATAACAGTATAGGATGACTAAAAGTGTCAAATACTGTCCAATAATTAGACAAAGCGACATTCTTGTATTTATTAATATATCAATGACAATACCAACAGCTACGCAACGCTGTTTCCTGTACACTTGCAACTGTTACGTGCTTAGGCTCGAATAAACAGTAACATAGAAAGAGTGAAGATAACAAGCTTGTAAAAACTTAATAAACAATTTACTGAGCACAAATATTTTCCAAATAAGAAAAATAAACTTACAGTTTTAAGAATCAATTCCAAAATTAATCCAAAAAATATTCAAAATATAATCCACTAGTGAAATTGCAAAAGTCCTGGCAATAAAATGTCCAAATATTTCCCAGTTCGAATCTTAGTCAAGCATCCAAGATGGAAGACGATGTCACGTAATGAAGTCAGTTCTGGTCTTATGAAATTCAATGAGCACAATTATTTTCCAGATAAATAACAAAATAAATCCTCTTGATCCAAACGAATTGAAATAATTTCCAATACAAGGTAATTTAAAATACCTCAAAACGACACAACTTAATATTCTAACAGCCCAACTTCTACTAAATAGTTCGCTCCAAAACATAATTTATATACCTGTTTTTACGTAAACATGAAAGGGGTCATATGATCTTCTAGAATCTTTTAGAACAAATTTACGTTTAAAAAATATCGTACACACCGTATGGCCCAACTAAAAATAGAAAAAGGTTTATAACAAGCTCCATAATGTCCTTGGAATCAACCAATCATTTTAAAAGCTTGTTTACAATTATGAAGCCAGGTCAGAAATGAGGTCAACACCTGGTGTTTATTTGTAAAGTACAGGTCATCTCCCAATGAATGAATCTTAAACTTAAAATGTCAAATTTGAATCTTACAAACAAACAATTAAAATAAAAAATAAATGACATAAATCAAATACAAGTAACACAACATAGTGGATAACGATAGAGAAGTTAAATATTATCATGGACATCAACGGACGCATTACAGATTTACTTGACTGATAACATTAAATTATGAGATTATCTCAGATATTAAACTTTAATGTACCTTTCCAGAGGCTCTGCCAATGAGAGATGTTATTATGATAATTGAAACCGAGCTTTATGATATAAGTCAAAGCCTTCTATACCCCATGCGTTTACCGTCAAATCATATGCGAGTGGATGATTGAAACAAGTAAACACGAACCAGTGTGAGCGCATACTTAACGTTACTAAACGTTACTATACTTGATGCAGCAGTAGCCAGACCAATACACTGCGGTATCTGAGTACTTATAGCAAATATACTGCATCAAATATATTAGTCATACTAAAGACTTACAAAAATGGTACTAACAGCTAACTCGCTTGGCGTTTAGCATTAAGAGGTTAGTTTTAGGACTGGTCGTTCTGGTGACAGGATAATGTGACTGGGTGGGACATCATGCTACATGTCTGCGGTATGATGCCCCAGTGCTTGACATCACTAAAAACTGCATCACTGCAAACATCATAGCGATATAACTGAAAAATTGTTAAAGCTACGTTAAAATTCCTAATCAAACAAACAAAAAATATAATATGCGGGGTGTTTTTCTGTGCGACAATATACAGCTAGCAGAATATTTTTGATGGAGACGTTTACTTTCTTTTCGATACGATATTATTACTGATTGTGACTATATTAAATAATATGTCATGGAGCAAGTTTTCATTCTGTGAGAATATTTTATATCGAGTGTGGCTACATATCTAAATATTTTGTTTTGCAGAGATTTGTGAGAATACTCTGGTTACAATATATTTCGCGTTCATTGTGTGAAAATATATCATGTTAGAGATTTATAACGGCGTAAATTATGTGAACGTCGAAAGTTAACAGATTGATGCATATATTATTTTCAAAGAATTTATCAGTATTTCTAATGTTGGAATCACATAACCAGGAGCATGAAATATGTCTCACGACATAGAAAAGACGAATCGCTATTTGGCTTAAATGGTTCGAACAGATTTGTTAAAAAGACTCAAAAGATGTTGCATGTTACGGGAGCGTCTTGCTAAATTAATTGACTTAAGAATTATTTTCGGTTAACAATAATTAAAGACTTGGTCAAACTTAAAAAGAAAAAAGAAACGTGAAAAGACATTCCATGATATTGTGAAGGAAAAACGAAAGTCGCCAACATTGACCAGACAACCCAGTGTAGATAATGAAGCGTGTATTGAATATTCGAATAATGGTATTGAAGCAATTAGGGATTATATTATCAGCAGCAATGATTAACAAGGATGAATTATTTAGAGAGATGTTTTGAGCATTATACAATAACAATTGAATCCACACTCGACTTCTATTATGAAACTGTATTTAAAGCAGAATCGGAGCAGCGCAGTAATATTTAAAGCAAAAACATTAATATAATAAGTTAAGACACAATAAAAGATTCACTATGTAGGTCAGTTTTCCTTTTCAAAATATTCAAAGTTGTCACGAATTTAGAAATTCTTAAGCAAACACTAATCTCCTAGACTCTGATGATTTAAAAATTGAATCTATATTCAACGAAACATATTAACTATGTATAATGCTGTTTAGAAAATATGTCACCAATCAGGTAGACCATTAACATGGTTTTGGACAAATTTCGGCATTGCTAATAATTTTTCATTCGTCGTTTAAGACTATCATTTCTAAAGGATAACGGTTTTCAAAGGATGGTAGGGTTTGTCAGAAGAAAAACTAATTTGCATCGAACACAAGAGATTCTAAATGCAAGCATGTGGTAATTTGCGGACGTCTTTGAAAAAGATAATGAGGAAGAAAAAAACAAAAAGAGACTAATTAATTTTTTTTATAAGAAAGCGTCCATGATTTGATATGGCATTGGTGATCTATTCTTTAAGGTGTGACACAAAAAAGGAAGTTCTTATATAGTTAAACGTGAATGGTATTTATGTATTCGTATCGGGGGTGCTAATTAATATTTATTTTCGTACTTTGTATATGCCTAAAAAATGCATGCCGACAATCTTCCAGGCTCTTACAGGCAACGTTCCCTCTAAGCGAATGGTAGATGTGCGCTGCATTATGCAAGCATTACGGAGACGAGCAAACTTGAATGTTGGATTGACAATTCAGCTGTGCGGGGATGTCTGAGCAGCTGCGCGCGCGCAGCTAAGAGGGAATGTTGCCTACAGGCCCTGCATATTTTGAAAAATCGCAGATGTAACATGGTAAGATGGGGCTCCTGGTGACCGAGTGGTCTACAGCGCTCTCCTTTACCGATCACTTTGATCTCACCTCTGTATGCACTGGTTCGAATATCAGGCTCTATCAATGTCGGCATGTGAAAAAGCTGCCTTAGCTTCCCTTGCGTTGGTGGTTCAGACCGTGGTTTTACCGAAGATTTGCTCTACCATTATTACTGGCAGCCATATATGGCCTATCTTGCTCTGAGAAATGGCGTTAAAACACAAAACAAAAATATGCTGAGATTTAAAAGAAATCTTGGAGGCCTTAAATCATGATAGTCTGTACTCGCTTATAGGTAGAGTCTAACTGCAAACTGTATAATGCGCCGGCAGATCTGGGTAAATGCAATTTTTTAGGAGTAATCAGTAGATCAAAAAACATAGACCTTGATCTGCTAGGGAATTATGCTACTGCATATCAGGTTCTATGTTTTTTTGTAGTTGGAATCGACTTATAAGCGAGTGGAACGGCTTTTAGCTTAATTATTAAGAATCGCAACAAAAGTTTACTGATTAATTACCTCCCTTGACGTTTTTTCAGTCGAACATAAACTATATCACGTCTGAATTGCGCAAGTAAAGACACTTTAGTCATGATATTTAGCTTCATATTAAGCTTCATGTGTTGTTTTATACTTTGTTCGAGGTACACATAATGGTGATAAATTGCTCTGAATTTGTGGAAAGAGAAAAAACACCGTAATATCCATAACTTATTTTTATTTGCAATGGTTGCATAGGATAGAAGCCAGACGTATTATCATTTTGTTTGCTCTCGATAGTAAATAAGCGCTTGCATATTTTTCAGTTATGTTTTATGCCATTTTATTTTCTTTAAAACTGCATTGATTGAAGTCTTGCTTTCCTACGGACGACATTTATTCTTAAAGAAGTACAGATCAGTATTTTCAGTTCGCGACAGACTGCACACATTCATCATAATTCGTCACGTGTATTTGAGTAATACTATTGTGCATGACATTTCATATCGCATTGTAGGTGGCAAGCGTCACAAAAATAACACAAACTGATTTGAAAATAATTTTTTTAAAAATTTGTTGTTGAAGTTATCATGAATTCATTGTCTCGGACGACCAATATTCTTCAGAAACCATATAATTTAATTGCTAATGTATTTAAAATACTCTGAGCTAGTGAATGAATCGGATGATATAATAAGTAGAACAAACAGCATAGACCTTGATCTGCTAAGGCAGCTGAGGGCCAGGGCCAATGTCCAGTTCAGAGCCAATGCTGCTTGCAGTTGGACTCGACTTATAATCTACAATAAACAGTAAAAGGATTTAGGTCTATATTTAAATTTATACAAGAAAGTAATTCACAAATTCTACTCCATATTTTACGTAATCTCCTTCACTAATAAACACAGAAACATTTAAACAAGAAAACATTGATTATACAAATGAGTGGCCGACAACCTGAAATTCGATTATTTATGTTTATAGATGTTCTTGTTAGCTCGTCCACCCAAAGACTCCATTACTGGTATTTATTAATTTTCAAATCTTCACTTTTAGCTTAGTCCGATTTTGTTTTCCTAAGCTATATATTCACTCAAAATCTACTTTCCCTTTTGCTACTTTCTGGTCTATATTTGTGACACATGCTGACTGTAGTTGAAATAAATTCAACTTTTATTTTGTTACCTAAATTATTCTTCCAATCATCTCCTCGTTGTCCTTCTATTCATCGTTTTATTCATTAATTTACGCGTTTATAAGGCTGACATTCAAATCACTTTTATTTCACCCCAAAATAAAATTGATGTTAAGCAGATTCCTTCCGAACAACATATTACTAGATTATCAGGAAATTTTTCATGCGAGTGACGTACTGTACCTTAACAATGTTTAAGAATTTTGTAACAGGATAAAAACACTTTAAAAGTTATTACTCCTGAACCTTTATATTTTCTAAAATAAGCCTAGCTACTGTACGTCGTTCCTACCATTATATATATATATATATATATATATATATATATATATATATATATATATATATATATATATATATATATATATATATATATATATATATATATATATATATATATACATATGTATTCACTTCAGACAAAACCGTCGCCCAAAATTTTGTATATCTGTAACTAAGATACCCAAGGTCAAAGTAGATAATGAGCGTGTCGATGAATGAATTTTCTTTGCTTTATAATGATTCATGTGTGGATGAATATATTTGCATAAAGGGGTTGAGGAAATGTAGGAATTAAAAAAAGTCCAAAAGCACAACTATAATGCAATTTGTGTGCGTGTGTGTATTTGTTGGTGTGATTTTTTTTTTTGACGTAGCCTTCATAATGTGTCTGTCATACCGCTACTATGACTGCAGTGTGGCAGTTTCTAGCGCTTTCTAGCACTGGGACATCATGTCACAGACATAACACCCAGTCATATTATCCTGACACCAGGCCGACCAGTCCTAACACTAACGTCTTAATGCTGAGCGTCAAGCGATCAAATCCATATGAAAACATGACACCTAGTTGGCTAAAGTGACATTCTGACACGTGCTGTTATAAATTATTGTCTTTTTGTCTTATGCTGGCGTAGGCGGGATGATTTCTGTTTACAACATTTTCAGTTAGGTAGCGAGGTGTCAGTCGCACTCCAGTGGAATATTCTTATTGTTTACATGTGAGGCTAATTTTTACAATACTAACACGGTTTTGTATTGCGTTAGTATTTCCGATACCATATCATGTCAAATGAAGCTCTCTTCAGAAATTTCATTAGGTTTTGTGTACCTGGCTCCTCAATGCGATTAAATATGGAAATGCTGACAAGTGTAACAGCTTATTGTTACAAATATAATATTCAATACGCGTGAAAGGGAGGACAATTGCGATTGTTCTACTTTGTCCAAATACCATATATACTTGTAGACAGAATAGTCAACTTATTCTTTGAATGGAGTTGTTTCCCATTATATTTCTGAGTACGTTTATACTCGGTTATCGTAAAGCTTTATCATCTAATGAAGAAGTACACCATGGGTCAAACGTTGACCGATACAATCAAGCAGCTGTACGCCAAGGCTACCAGTGAAGTAATTGATCAATGTTATGTGGGGAGACTGGTTCCATACAACCGTTGGTGTAAGTCAAGTATGTCTCCTGTCACCCACGCTTTTCAACATCTATTTAGAGCACATCATGAGCGAAGCCCTAAAAATCAACTGTGGGACAGTCAGCATTGGAGGGCGTAACATAACCAACCTCCTGGGCTGGCAGGCAGTGAAGATGACCTTGCCACCTTAGTGAAGAACCTGGATGAAACATCTTCCAGAATTGACATGGAGATAAGAGCTGAGACGACAAAGCTGATGACAATCGTGGCAAACAATTCTGAGCCAAGATTAAAGTCAGAGGACAGGAACTGGAAACAGTGAACCAATTCAAATATCTTCGTTCCATAATCACAAGAGTAATCAAGAGCATAAATGTTGTCACGTGCAGCACAAACAACGGCATATATGTTAAAGCTAAGCCCCATCTGGAGATTAAAAAAATATCTGCCTGAAAACTAAAATCAGACTACTGAGAGCACTAGTCATCTCAATGTTTTTGTATTCATATGACGCCTGTAGCCTCACAGCAGAATTACAACGGAGAATACAGGCACTTGAAATGAGATGCTACAGAACCATCCTTGGCATCTCTGGCATGGACCACATCACAAATAAAGAAGTCCGTAACACCATCAGGCACAAAGTATGCCAATATGAAGAATTTCTAACCACAGTCAAAACAAGAAAGCTGAAATGATATTGCCATGTCACTAGAGTCAACATTCTATCCACAACAGTACTACAGGTCAGCGTTCAGGGAGGCAGAAGGAGAGGTAGACAGAGACAAAAGTGGACTGACAACATTAAAGAATGGACCAGAAAAGGTTTAAGGAGACACATGCATTGGCACATAATAGAGAGTAGTGAAGGGAACTGGTCCGATTATCAGCAGCACAGTGCCTCGACGATCGCACTAGGTTAAGAGAATGATGATGATGATTATGATGATGACGATGGCATCTAAAGCAGCGTAAGTAACAAGATAAATTGAATCATCTGATACTGACCCCTGAAAGAATTCCTACCGAAAACAAGTTTAATTGCAGTCTGGAATTTCCACCTGGATGCCAACTTGACCAATCAAATTGCTGCTTTCGACTACGTAATCATTTTGTGACTTCCGTTTTCGTCTTGCAGAGTTGGGTTCTCGTGTTTCGGTCACAACTGTACACTGATCTCGAAGGCACATGATTTGCAACTCATGGATACCTCTGTGTCGCAATACCACATATTGCACAGCAGTGTTTTCTCGGGTCTTTAATATTATGACCTTTTCCCAATAAAAAGAGAGTACAATTGTTGGGTTATGGCACCATAGTAGATTTCCCACAACAATTTCTTGCCATCCCAAATCGATTTGGTTGTATTATGCTGGAAACCCACAACTTGGTTTATTTGATCGAATATCACAGATTCTATCAAATGAATACCAATCCCTTCGTTATAAAAAGCCCCCCCCCCCGAAAAAGTACCCCCCAAATATATATATATATGCAGTTAACTTTCTTTAACGTGTAATGAACAAACATCTTGTCGACGAACAACAGGACAAAGAGAACAACTGTCCCTGTCCCATTAAATAACTACAAACCAGATAGTCATACAAAATACGCCAATTATTTCCGAAGGATGGTCACATTTACACCAAACAATCATTATAACAAAGTTTAAAAAATTCTTCTAAATTTGACTTCATGAAACTGCTCAGTCTCTACGACTAAAATGAAGATAGATGCGTGCATATTCCTATAAACAATATCATGCATTATTGTGCGTCTGACTTATTGTACAATAACGCTATTAATATTGCAGTCTTTGTGAGCATTTTACCGTATTATGAATGCGTTGCATTCGCTACCTGAAGTCGAAGCGAAACTAGTTCTTTCGGCATGAAGTCAAAACGAAACCAGTCCATTACATTTCATGAACGTTTTCGTCCATGACGCAGAGTACTTCTAAATTAATATTTATTCCTGTCATTTCCGATAGAGATACTTTTTAATTCTTTAAGATGATTATCTTCAAAAATAAATCGGTTTTAATTAAAGCCGATAATGCTGTTTGGTACTTTTGTCCCTCTGTTTATTAAGTTTTATTTTGTGCTGTTTATGCCTAATCATGTACGTCCGATGTGTATGCATGTACCTAAGCAGCTTTACCACAATTGGATTCAATTGTACCATTTATTTTATCTCCAAATTAATTCAGCAATTTATGTTGGTTTTGTTTACCTTAATGCTGTGACATTATAGTCTTTATGGATTTGAGAATTTATCTTTTTGTGGACGGAATTGGTTTTAAAAGCTGGAAGATTGGTCATTTGTTTAACTTACATAATTCACTCATCACAGGAAACAAATTCTAAAGGTAGGACAACAAGATACAGATGTGCGCCATCGATTGGTTCTAGGTCTGTTCCTACTTACTGTCTACAGTAACGTTTAAGCTAATGTTTAAAATCTATCACATGCTTTTTTGCAGATAGCCCATCCACCCACCTTAAATTCTGCTGGCACACAAATGAGCCTTAGTATTGGTCGCCATGTTATTTGGTAGTTACCGTAACTTTCAAAATATATATCTTAAACTTTGTTAACATAATTGTTGTATATATGCCTCAAAAAGTAACGGAAGCGTCCAAAACATTATGTTCACCATATCCAAAGACAATCTTAAGATATTTTTGGTCCAGTGGTAATATATGGATGTAGCATTGATGCCACTGACAAGATGGAAAAGGTACAGCTTGAAGCAGTTAGACTGGTGTACTAGTTTCGGGTTCAGCAAATTATACTAGCAAAGAGAAACAGGTTGTGTTCTACGTTACAAAAGGAAAAGATAAAATGACGTTCTTTACATATTATGACTTATTAACAAGCCGTGTCTTTCTTCCGAGACCCAGTTGGTTATAATGTACCACTTCGCACAACTTTTATTAAATTAGAAGATTTCAGATTTTAAAAATCAAAGTTTCCATCTATGACATGATATTTAGATTAGTGAACATTACTCACAGTAACACCAGTCTAACTACTGTCAAATGAGTAATACTATAATGTACTGCATACGTCACGTGTTATTTTGTCTGAGGTACTCTATTAACTTCTGTATCTTTAGTTCAATGGAGACTTGGATGCAATATTCTCAAGTACGATTTTATTGGACCTAACATGATTTCCTACACCTTTAAATATCCAATCGAAAAGATGTATCATTTCTAATTTGAGTGACATTATGATGAGCACATAACAATAATTTTTGCTAAAGGTTTCCCCACAACATCGAGCAAGAAAGCACAGTTCTTTGGCTGGAAAACGAATCTTATATTATTAAAAAAAATATCTAAATGAAAAATAATATTAACAAAAATCATCAAAACAATCAAACAAAGAAACCAGCCCCCCATGCAAACATACTTTAAAAATAATCTGGAACAACATATACTATCCAAAACTGTCTAACCAATCCATCCTTCTTTACCTTTTCTTCTGTTCTGTTGGTGCTTATTTATATGTTATAAGATTGTGTACATGCTTATTGCATATATGTTTTAATTTGCATTGTAACAAAACTAGGGCATGTGCTATTTGCATTATATGAGTCTGTTCATAGCTTTGTTAGATTTCAGTGCTTACTGTGTTCATTATGGGAAGTCGGTGTTGAGAAAATATTCCTCAACCTCAGTTAGTAACTAAAATCTAGCAACATACGTTATAATGTATAGTATTCACGAGACTTAATGGCAGAATTTATTAGTTTTGTGAAATGGACCCTAACTAATTTATTAGCGTCTGAAATTCTTTGGGTATTTTCATTTATGTTTGTTTAGTAATTTGAAATATGAACATGATTTTTGTAAGGTCGTCCGTTGTATTGGATGGTGTGAATTACTAATATTCGGCTTGGTAAGTATTATTATCAAGTCTTGAAAATCTGAAACAATAGAAAAACCACAAGTCTGAAATAAGAATTTCGAGATATGTGGTTCTTAGGTGATTAGAATAATATTACTGTAGTATTTGCACGTTTGTCTTGAGATTATTCGAAATAGGGGAAAAGCATGGATTATCAAGCCACGCTCAAAGAAGTGTTTCATTTGCTCAGTACATATATTTGTAACATTCAGAGGAACGAGTGTGTTTGATACCTTTTCTCCAGCCATAGATTTGGCCACTTGAGTTATGGCAATATTGTGAATTTTGTGTTCCCTAATTAGTTAGCAAGTGGGAATAGAAATGTTTAAATAAACTGACTTATAAATATACGTATTGCCTCCTACATATGCAATTATTAAAGTTTGCTTTCTCTATTCTCATTGCTCGTTTTCTTTTCTGTGTATGTCGTTGATCAAAAGTTCATCAGGACTCAAATACAAGTTACGAATTCTTTATTTCAGACTGCATGGTTAACACATCTGACCTAAGCTATCATAGGTGTCTTATGAAAACCTAAAACCTATATATAACAACTACAGCACGTGTTGGAGTTCGTTACGAATAACATTATATTAGACATTTAAAAAGTAATTTTGTTTATTATTCGAGACTTTAATATTGAATATCAAAGTCCTACAATATGTTAACATTTAATTCTTTTTATTAGATTTTTGCTATCATGGAAAACACATCCATTCTCATTAATTCTTCAAAACTGGATACAATATCGTTTACAAATATGCTGAAGGCACTGTTCGGTCTTGCAAGGTTTAACAGGAAATGACGACAGTTGTTATAACCAATAATATGTTTTCTTTTCATACATTCACTAAATGTTTGCCCACAGACAAACACATTATATTTCGCAACAATACGTTATAGAACACAAGCATATTGGTTCATGCTCACAGAAATGTATAATGTCTAACAATATATTCATCATCTGACCGACTGGATTTTAAACTATATTGAAATACTTTGAATTCTTGACATGCAAGAGCGCACTGGGGACATTTGACAATAGTTCTACATTATAGTGAATGTACATGACCAGCATATCTATCTATTCATCTATCTCAAACATGTGCAACTTCCTCCAATACTTGGACCGGATAAGCGATTTTTAAAGGTTCACCCTATGATGTAAATATGCAGATTTAACCGGATGCGGCCTGCGGTCCGTTGTTTGCACATGCCTGATTTTATCTTTATCTGCACATGCTTATGAATATGTATATGTATGCCGTCATTTACCTATGCACCAATGTATCTTCTATGTATAATTGCACCATTTGAAAAATTCATATAAGTATACACATTTCAGCTACATATGTTGGAATTTACAAAATAATATTACATAACCATCTTCTGTCAATTTTCTAAAAATACAATTTGGAATACCTTTTGGTGCAACAAACAACATTGATGCACAAGATTCCAGTTGATTCACTGAAATGAGGTACAAAAGAGATATCATATACCGTATAATTTACTTATCGAGGCAAGAAACTATAAACTGGTGACTAATATACATAGCTACTATAACAACTTTTTATCCCACGTTAAAACGTTTATACGTGAGCGAGGGTTGTATTAATGCGATGATGTAACTGAGAATTAAAAGTATTTCTCGTGAGCATCAACGAATTCAAGAATATTGCAATTCGTTTATTACACATTCATCATCAGATTGACGTTAATTATATGTCTAATTCCGGAAAGACACTGTTGCCGTTTTGTAATCGTATAATAGGTTTGGTGTTGGGTTCCATTTCACTAACGTGTTCATGTCACTTGATTAACTGGGCCAGGATGAAGGTCAGGTCCATCTAAGTCAAGAAGTCGGGGTCTAAAGAAAGGGAAAGGAACCATATACTGATACCACCACAGAGTGGGAAACCAGTTAAAATCCTCGGCAAATGGTATTGCAGACATGACAAAGACAGGATGATAAACATATAAGAGCGATATAACAGGGAAGTACCAGACATGGATGTTCTAACAGGAAACATTTTACCTGTTCTAGTATATTGAATCTCAGTGACTGCCGTAGAAGCATTTGAGAAAAGCTGATACAGTGTTCAATATGTATCTGCAAAGATGAATGCGAGTGCTAAGGAGCTTCGGTAGTATCGGTTTGTACAGTACCTGTATTAAGGTTTGGCTACTACCATCGATGACAGACGGGTTCAAAGAAACGAGGAATAAGCTGGTGATGTTCTTGAAAGACATCATAGATCAGAAGGTGAGAGTCACATCAGTATTGCCACATAAAGGTATAAAGTGTTTGACAGCAAGTGATTTGAAGAGGTAGATTCCCGACTGAGATAAGTGACACGGTAGTGTTACGACTCTTAGGGTTCTTTCAGGCATAATATATTCTGCGTTAGACTTGTACTGGCGTGTATAATACCGGCAGTAAGCTTTAGTTACCACTATCATCAGTGACATAGTAGTTCAAGATGACTAACACCAGGAAGGTGGTGATGTTGAAAGACCGTACAGATAAGATGGTGGGAGAAGCAACAATGAACTGTTGGAAAGTGGGTGACAACATAGTAAGTCGAAATGCAGAATACAAAACTGAGATGGTGCGGTGACATGTTAGGCCAAATGAAGTTTGGAACTGGCAAGTCTAAAAATAACTAGATGAACAGCTGCAGACACCTAAGAGACGCGTGCCCTTGTGCATAAAGAAGGATGTTTTGCAGAATAGGAAGGCGGGCGACATCTTGAGAACTGATGCCAGAGAAATCAGCTCCCTCTAACCTTGATAGTATGATATTCTTCCCACACCAACATACCTCAAGACATGGGGACTAACTGATAACCAAAACTATAAACGTTTGATTTGCATTGAAGAGTTAGAGAGCCTGTGTCATCCTGCAGAGTAGACCCCTTAAAAGGCTGTTATATTTGGGGCCATGACTAACTGTTGCTGAGATTGATGCCTGAATGGATATAACTTGGAGAAAGAATCAATGGAAAAACATTCCCAGCATCACTAGGGTTGTGACTAAAGCGCGTGGCTTGATGACAACAGCGCATAATTGGGAAATATGTTAAAAGTCAGCTAAAGTTCCCAAACGATATCTGTATATCTGTAAAATCAAACTTCAGACGTGACATTGTAATGTAGTCGCGATGATTTTATTGGAACTGGTAGTGCCGTGCGGGGGGGGGGGGGTTGAATGGGGATGACCAATTAGAGGACATTGGGCAAATATCATCCACCCATCTATTAATATCAGCAGCATTTATGTAGTTTCTGTAATCTACCGGTGGATATAAGATGCTGTGACTTTGAAGCACATACATATAAGGGTACCTTGAGAGCCAGGACCTAGCCGTAGGAATTTAGTCACCAAGATTGGCAAAAAGACGAAGGCGTCGTGGCTCAACACCGAAACGCTTAGTGAAAAGGGGTTCCACACCTGATGATTGAACCGGTTGCAGTGTATCACGCTGAAAGAGTTAACCAAATTTAAACATGTGTATGTTTGACCCTGAGGCTATAATTTCGCACAGTCAAAATGTATGAAAGTCTATTAGGAGAACAAATGGTGTCCAGCCAGTTAAGTGACATAGCCATAAAATAGCCTAATTTTTGTTAAAGCCAGTTACGTAACATTGTTCTTAGGTAAGTGGTGGCATTCTTTGTTCGGAACAAGGGAGCATCAAAGAGGGTCGTAAACGAGCCTGACAGACTGTTAAGAGGGGGCAGTGTTCGTTCATTATATGATCCAGCATCAAATCGAAATTGAGCAAGGCGTGGCCAAACATTATAATTGCAAGTTTAAATTTATTATCTTAAGAACTGGACGTCAGTAGTGCTAAGATTATCTTGCATAGATTAAGAAAAAAAATAAGCTACTCGATATTAGCGGGAAAATTTTTTATTCTGGGAATAACAAGGAGCTTCAGTACTGGTCAATGACTATTTTGCTCGATTGTTGTAAAATATTAGTGCAAAATAAGTTTACTTTAATTATTGCAGTATGTATTCTTTATTATGTAGAATTACCATTTGTAGTTTGATTCATTTGTAGTGTTTGATATGCATGCATATTTTGAGATATGAGTATTGTTATGTAAAGAATTAATATTGTAATTCGCTATTGGGTTTATTCGTAATAATCTCATGCATTTATTCTTTTGATATTGTAGAGTTGTAAATGTTGAATTGAAATATAAACTTTGTATAATGGTTGCAGTGTGAAACATTAGTTATAGAAATTGCCTATTGGTGTATACTTTGTTGGAATATCATGTGTAAGGATATATCAGCGCATGGATATGTGCATATCTGTGTACATTTGCAGAAGTGCAATGTACATAAATGCGTTTGATTAAATGATTATGAGGAAAATCTAGCACACTAATTCAAATTATGAAATAGGCCGGCACTTGGTCGAGTGATAGGGATTTAGTTGAATTGTATTGAAAGATGACTGTTATTTAATTATATTAAATTGTTGTTATTTGAATTTCACAGTTTGTGTATTCATTACTTTAACTGTCGACACTTCTGACTGGGGGCTCGGAGCTTTTTATCTATCTATCACTACGTCAATTTCTGGCAAAAACGAGCCACGGTGTGTCATCTGTATTAATTTAAATAAATTTGGAGCACCCTACCCCTAAACTGAATAAGGCCAACCTTCACACAGTGCTGAACTGTATTCATGTTAATGAAACTCTAATGTAGAAATCAGGGAGGAAATTAATCAAAGATTTATATATAATAATGACTGTCTTATGTCTTGAAGAAGGTGGGAGGAAACATCAGATTCAAATCTGTTTTATAAACCTTTTGTTTTGTTCGTGAAAGGCAAGGTCAATTAACTGGAATTCAAAGAAAATTCTATTATGAAAACACAATCCCTTGAAGAAAAAAAATCTGCTTTAGAAATGAAAGAATTATTCCCTTTTAATATAATTATTTTTATGCATGCGTAGTCTTTGATGTATGTATTGCCTCAGTGGGAGATATATCCTTAATTAAAAATGCATTTGAGAGCACGTATGCACAATCTGGTTATGAGTTTGTGGAAAGGTGGATGATTCGAATGTGTGTTTCTTTTGAAAATAATTATTTTATAAATTCCGTTATTGTTTTGCACACGACATTCGTGCACAAGGAAGTAAAATTGCATAATATCAGATTTCATACGACAAATAGAAAGCTCACGATTTAACATTTGTCCTTTTCGGAGAATCGTCTTACGTATTTTGTATGTGTAATTATGACAATGTTGTGGTGCGTTATGGGTTAATATCCCTTAATGTCAATTAACTGAATTAACTACGAGACCAAACTTCTATTATGGGCAATAACTATGACATTTATTAAGCATATTACAAAGATTATGATATAAGTTAATTACTGGTACATGAAACCTGTCGCTCAAGTATATATGTTTTATATATATGAAATTATTTCCCTTCATCGTGCTAAAATCATTTATAACATTTCCTTGTTTATTACTGAAACTCTAATTTATATAATCAGAGAGCAAATTCCTGAATGTTTGACAAGGATGGCACATGGACTGCAAGGAACGAACTATGCCGTAGTTTGCGACATTTGAGGATAATGGACATCAATTTTGTTCCAGGGACACGATATATTATTGACAATTCAATTCAGTTTCCGAACGTCAGGGTAAGAAACAACTTTAAATAAACAATAAATACAATGCACCCCCACCCCCAATAAAACTTGCACTACTAATGGTTTGAATGTCAAGGAGGGGGGAGGGGGATCTACAAACTGGAACGAGTAAATGAAGCAAGAACTAATAAAACAAGATATCAAACTAACAAAACGTTTTAATACTAGCCAATCCCTACAACTGCTAGAATGCAATCATTCTATGTACTATTTAACTTCGTCAAATTAATTCAAGCGTGATGGAAAATCGTACAGGCCAATACAAGTTTTGGTTACTGTAAATTATTCAGATGAAGACTTACTTTGAGCCTGACAAGGTGGCTCCAAACACATATTGAAGATACATTACAGGAAAGTACAGTGCATTATTATTTTTAAAATTACATTTCTCTTATTAATTGTTATCATGTTCCTAATGCATTGTATTTGGCAAGTTGTATTATGGCTACGTATATTTTTTTGGACGATATTATGGTATTGACAACTGTCAGTATTTTCAGTAAATTTATTTGGCTTTACGAGAAAGCAAATGATTTTTAATATTGTGTGTACTAAACGATAAATATATATATATATATATATATATATATATATATATATATATATATATATATATATATATATATATATATATATCTATATATAATTAAATCATGTAAATTAATTTAGTGTTTTCAGTTGTGTATGGTTGAATAGTTAAATGAATTAATAACCAAAACATGTTATGCTGTAAATTTATACTATAACATACATTCTCATACTTTTATATCTTAATGCTATAAAATCTAATTGGAGTAAACACCTATACCTTACCTTTACGTACTATTATATCACTCACTAGAAATGGTGAGGACCAAGTAACGCATATCTTGGTAGTCTCTCGAGTCGAGGAAGACAAGTAGTGCATTTTCATTCAACGATGGACGCGCATGTGACTCCGGAGTCCGAATTCTGATACACACATGCGGTTGCAGGTGGGGCATGGGACACCGGTGGTTGTTGGTATCTGGGATACATTTCTGTGGCGTCTCTCACGGGTTGCGGCAAGACGCTGGCGGCGGTCAGCCTCAAAGGTGGAGCAGGCTTTTCTGGTCAGGGATCGCCAATGCTTTCTGTCTGAGGCAGCGTGCTCGCATATAATGCTAAGTAAATACACCCACTACGTGCTTTCCTCGTGGAACACACCATGTCTACATTTTATAACCAACACCTAGAGTCAATACAGACTAGTCCTAAATGGTCAACTGCGGTAACTCACATTGATGCCATTATATTAAAAGGGACATTAAGCGACAATATAGATTGTTTGCATTTATAAATACCTCACCAACGTATTTAAAGGGGGCACAGAAAGAGAATAGTTATGTTTTCACAAGGACATTCAATCGCAGACGTCACATTAGTTAGTGATTATTCTTACTGGATTTCTCACATGTTTATAGACTGGGATATTGACATTTTACATGAACATGAACAGATTAAATAATTGTATAAGACTGGTTCACACCTAAAATGAAAATAAATTAATTGATCAGATCACAACCTTGGGAAAAAAATGTTTTGTTTTAGTTCATTATGACTGTGTTGTCACTTTTTCGTCGATCTAAGACGAAAGCTCCTCGACAAGTAGATCCAAAACTACAGGAGCAATATAAATAAGTTAGATTCTCGTAAAAGTTCCTCACCTGGTGAAAGATTTTCACTGTTGTCGATTTTTGTCAGACTGACAGTGTAATTGGGCTAAATTGTACATGGGATGTAGGACATCTGATATATGTCTATGTACCTCAGTGCATCACACTGAAATCAGTGGTTGTTTAGCTATAACTAATGCTGATTTACTTCTTGAGTTCATAGTCTCATGTCGTGTGGTTCTATACAAGTTAAATTCAAGTGTGTAATCGACTTCTTGAAGCAAAAATTTGATGTAGGAAAACAATTGTCCAAAATATTCCCATTACATGGATGAAATCCTCTCCCTGGGAATCCCTAGGTGCTTACAATCCTCTTCTTCCAAGAGACGGAGGGTATGGGCCTTTAAACGTAATTAAGTGCCAAAGTTAGAATGTCACAAGTCCCAAATGTGAAATGGAAACATATTAATTAGGCTGCATTAGATGTGATAAAACCATACATGTTTCTATTTATTTTAATGTTGTTCTTGCAAACTGCTTTTAAAGACCATATATAACCCCTCCAAACTTAAAAAAAAACAACAATTCGTATTACTTTCAGATATCAATATCATTGTTTTATCAATAGATGAAATACCAATAATCATAATTTATCACACTATTACTCATTATGTCATTATGAAAAAGGCCATACAAAAGGGTTCTAGAAATGATATCGATTCACAATGGCAGTCATACATTGCATACGGGAAAGATAATACAGAGTATAAATATAATTTGACAGTGGCTTATATTTTCACCAAGTTTAAAGGTCTGAAAAAGTAAAATTGAATAAGAGGATGATATAAACATGAATTTTAAATGTTCCAATATGAAAAACCCGAAAAATAGTTTGATGAAAAGAAATGTTTCTACAACCTGTTAGCAAGTGAAGACAAGACTTCGCAGTTTTAAAAAATCTTTCCAAGCCAATAGTTATACCTGTTTAATGTTCATTACAAGACCTTTATTCACAAGAGGACAATGCCTTACTAAGATAGGCTTATAGTTAAACGTTCCTAGAAAAATGTAAACGAATAACCTGTTGATCAACAATACACTGTAAATGGAATGTAGTGTACTTTTTTTTTTTCATGCGTACCCTGAACAATAAATATATTTATAACATAAGACTTGTATGCATTCTACGGCTATAAACTATATACCCTATGAAAGTATATATAACTATTTTACATGTCTTGACATATTGTTATGAAACATAGTATGTCTTGCATTTGGTTAACGACATTTAGAGCTCAATGTGCCTTGTGGACAAAACAACCTAACGTGGGTTCATATCAACCAAATCAAAATATTGTTGTGTGATGGTTTTGCACACAGTTACATATTTATATACTAAGCATAAACTATCTTGCAGGTTACATTATAATTAATTCATTATTGGATGAAGAAGAAAAGAAAACCACAGATAACAATGATGTTGAAGGGCTGAAACAGAAGTTTGGAAGGTAATCTATTTAGCTCTGGGATATCCTTGTAATATTTGAACAGTTGTAATGCACACCCATCCCAACAAGCACATGCACATACTGCGAAATTTGTTTATTTCCAGCATCAATGATAATAACCATTCAACAATATTGTTGAAGGAAGATGGGAATAGACAAACATTTCATCCATTGAATATTTTAACTGCTGGTTGTACTCCATAATCAACGGGATTTTTTCATTGTGTTTTAAAAGTTTCGTTCTTAGTGACGGTAGTGGGAAAAGATCTAAGATTGCTACGCTGAAACCGAAATGGATTAAAATCTGACAGACGGGCAGAAATAGTTGTGACACCTATAATAGGAATATAAATAACGTCACGATCTTCTTTCTGTACGATGTTCGCTTCCAAAGATGTTAAGCACATACCTTGAATGGTGTCAGAGGAGTGTTGCGATTCGCGTGGTTCGTACACACCAGTGAGATGTATTTCTTGAAGCCATAAGAGGTTAATAGTCACGAAATGAAAAACAAATTTTAATTATTGCTGCAATCACACACATATGAATATACCCAAAAACATACAAAAATACGCACAAAAATGTATAAAACGTGAAATCTTAAAGAAATTGTCTCTGCATCTATTTCAGCCTGTCCATCATAAACATTTATTCCAAATCATGCAATTCTTTGTTCGAACGTTTCACCCGTTTAAATATTTAGTCAGTACTACGCTGTAACACACAACATTATCAATTCTTAATCGGTTTCTAATTAATGTTTACATCTCCATAGATTAATATATTGCTATATTTACCTCGATTTAAGATTTATTAAAAGACAAAATATTGTATCACTCTGAACCTAACTCTGATCAGTAATAGATAAATCGTAATTCATTCTGATATCTCCTCTCATCATGTTTTTCTCACTTGAATGTTTGAAAATATCTTCATCACTTTGTTCGGTTTTATTATTTAGGTCTTAATGTAATAGTTCACTTTCGGATTGAACAAAGCCTTTATATTTCAGAGATTTCTTAATGTTTCCATGCTGTTTAATAGCTAGAAATTACTGAACTACATTTAACCATACTTTTGTTCTTTGTCTTTCAGCTTGCATTTTCATATTAAATTCATGTTTAAAGAAATCATGTATATAAAAGAATCTTCCTCCTGTTGTCACCATTCTAGTTTTAGCGACTCTTAAATTTGGTTCCTCTTTTAGGACGTCAGAAGAAGATATTTTGTTGTCAGCTTATTTCAGTCTTCTTTTTATGGTTCTTCAAATTATTATCTTCACAATCTCACTTATCGGAGTATCAACTAGTCTTGGTACAAACGTTCTGGTAGTTCTTCATTTGATTTTACTGGTTGACTTAAATTTTTGAAATGGCTTTTTCTAAGACTAAGTCATTGTTTATTGTTTGATCTATGTAAAATATCTTTCTCCTCAATTTGTACGATTTAAAATAAACATTTTGAGGTAAACCTGTAAATTGTCAGATTTAAAACCCACAAAGTGAATGAAATCTGTCTGATGCATGTATAGCTTCTGGATTTTGAATTGTGACAATGTTTGGATGTAATGTGCCATGCACAATGTTTAATAATCACTCAAAAGTGACGAGAATTGTTACGTTTTATTTCAAGAACTCATTATCAATATATACTCACTTTTGTTACTTATAATTTTTTTAATATCTGACTTTGTTCGTGTGTATTTAAAAATATTTCAATAATCTATAAGACATGTAGATTCTTTGTAATAAAAGGATATTATACTATTTATGTTGTTCATTTAATTAGGAAAATTTATTTCCTTATCATTTGATTATTCTATCATAATATAGCTTTCCATGTATGTAAGTGAAATATTACGCTTTGTTCGATATCTTGTCACTGTATTTCATTTTTCACGTTTGAATAAACTTACAACTTTTGGAAAAGCAGCGCTTTCCACGCATGCTCAAATAGGTGACTTTATCTGTTCCTGGAGTCGTCGCTCCAGCACTTTTTAAACTCCGTCATGGTACTTATTTGATCTTCGATGGCCACCAAGAACAACTTAGCATCTGTGTTGAGACTATTTGGACTGGCCGTAAGTATTTCCGAATAAACTCGTATTCGCGAATGTACCAGTAATGGAATCATTTTATCGGCGCCACCAGTCAAACCGGTTACTATCGACATGAATCCGAAAAGAATCAGTTTGGATAGCCCATTATACTTAAAGTTCTTCCCAAACCAAGGCCGATAGGTGTCGCTTCAGCGATCCCACGAATAACATGAACGACAACTTATACGTTTGTATTTCGGGAGTTAAACAGTTTTCTAAACTATTTTATCGCACGGCTGATGTACTATTTCGACTATTGTTTTCGCGTCGGTAGCGTTAAAGGTTCATGACAGTTCGTCTAGTAATATTGTCATCGTAAGGTATAAATGATTACATTGTTCGGATGCAACAACCAATTATCTTTATTCACGGGTAAAAATTGCCATGCAATTAAATAAAATATCTTTCCGGGAAATAATTATGTCTCTGGTGATTGTGGATTCAGCGGGATTGACACACATTCATTTCGAAACCAATAGATGTGCCCGTGCATTGTGTCTTTAACGATTTTTCTGGTTGTTCTCTAAAAACTGTTATACGGACAATAACGTCTTTGTTGAAAAAATATTTCTCTTTTTAAATGAGTTAATATTGGTTCAACGTAATTAGTGGATACTTTATCGGAGTGGATACTTGTAATACTTACAAGCTGACTTCGAGTTGGTATTGACATACCAGGGTTGTTACAACGGTCGATTTCTCTTCGCTCTTGGCAAGATTATTTTTTAATGTATAGTAAGATTTGGTGACGCCAGCTCAACTCAGATATCTACAAATCGATCTTGTCATCCATTATCAGCCGATCCAACATCTCATCTGTAAATTTTGCAGAATCGTCGCTAGGATCTTCGGGATTTTTCCAGTATGTGTAATAATATGATTTGAATACAAATGACAGCGACAGCTAAATACACTTCGGGGCAGACGTTGAGTCATTTGAACTGAATTTCATCTTGTCGACCAACTAACCCGTTAATGCATATGTGATAAATACTGAAACAGTATAGCTGATGACACGAAATTCTGGAATACCATTAATTCCTGTCATGAGTTCTAACAGTTATATTGTACAGTACCCGATCTGCATCAGTGCCGCTAATCTGATTTCGTCATGCTGAGCAAACGCGAATATGAAAATTCGAGTTGGTGCCAAACAGCGTAGGACAGACATTAGCATCAGGTATGGCAGGCATATTATCGGTGAGTAGATCCACAAAAAAGACTGTTTAAGTTTACTAAAAATATACCCGCATATAATCTGCAAGGTCGTCCTTGGGAAACTTCATAGACAGGCTAGCGGATCTTTTGCATAATCATTGCTGTAACTGAATGATTCTAATTTTGTAGTGGCAATGTAAACTTTGTCCAATCAGGCTTCGATTTTCTTTCTAAGGATTAAATAACGTGCGCTGTTGAACATCATAATCCAGTTGTTGACAAACCCGATTTTGTCGTTGTCGCCATACGTAGTGTCATTTCATATAAGCTTGCCTTGGGCATCGGGTCCTGATCTCGAAGTTCTATTCCTCACTAAGCGTTTTGATCCATAGCTTCGTACGCTTAATATTGGTACCTTTGAATGTTCATCTCTCGCAAAGCAGGCGCGTCCATTATATTATATGATATTGGTCTGACTATCTGTACAATTTTGAATTCACGCTGAAACATCAGATGTAGAAACAATTCAAACACATAAAATGAATAGTGACAGGAATTCAATTTTATATTTCACATACCTCTACGACTTAAGATTGATTGTTCCAGTATAGTTGACAGTTGCTTGCTAAAACTTGTATTGTGATAATAGATTTCAACTTTTCTCTATAAGTACACTGGCTAATGTGGAATCCGCGACCAGAGAGCTGAATGTAATCACTATGTTCATGCAGGTTTGGGTGAACCGAATTCAGTATTTTGAAATGATCATCAGCAAGCACAAACTGACTTCAGATAACTCTGTACGCAAAAACGAATCAAGTGTACATTTTCTTTCATGTATATGCAATTCCATGAATCCGTGACAGTGATCTTACTTGAAGCAGTTTAAAGCCACGGGAAAGTTTGATACCAACAGCAGCCTCGGCATTTAGCACAATGTATAAGCAAATCGGATATGGTTTGTGAGGTTTTTGTTTCACTCCAGACCAAGAAAGCGACTAAGGACATTTCTACACTAAACGTTCAGGCCATCTTCATGTGTTACCTCGGTTTGCACTAGTTCTGGCAGTTACTTCGGTTTGCACTAGTTCTGGCAAACACAGTGACCGTCTTCTTGTAGAATTTAACATCACTCTGTGAATTAACAGTTTGAGAGAAGTCATACTAGACAATTATGAATGATGGAACACTAAGAACCCATGAAGATAAGCGATGAATAATTGTAATATAATCTAGAACATGTAAACAAAAAGATAGTCATAATTTCAAAATGGCCAAAAACAATTTTCTTTCTTCCGTCTTGCTTCCGACTTGTCTGGAAAACAATTACCAGCCTTACCTTAAAATATTGTTATGGATGTCAATTGGATCATCTAAGTGAGAAACGATACGACGAATATCTGTTGATGAGTCAAAAGACAAATTAGAAGACTAGTAGAGGCACGGACTCTAATCTTAGAAGAAAGGATTTTAAGAGAATGGTCTAAAGACTTGCTTGACCATTCTTATCAGACATATTCTTCTCTGTAAAAGAAATACATCGAAGCAATATTGCAACAAAATACGAAGACTACGCGTTTATATACTTGCTTGACAGAACATTTCAATAAAGAGTCCGATATGAATTAATGACCTATCATTACCCGTGAAAACAAACATGACAAATAGACAAAATGGATGCCAGGGAGAAATCGATTACCTGTTGACTCACAATTCGCACACATTTTCTTGGAATCCTGTGGTGTATGCTAAAGATGAAATTTACCATCGAAAATATAAAAGCGTTCTTCGTTGTCTACAGTGTGGATTCTGATGGATTACCTCCTCTAGAAGATGACATTATTTGAGTTAATGAGAAAAACATTCTGTATCTACTAAATCCAACAATGTGAGATTAAAAGGAATTTATTCCATGGTGCGCTGACATTATTGTGCATATTTTCTGCATCAACACAGTCTTGGATTTCTATTGTTCCCTTGTCCTGATCGTGACTGTAGTAGAAACGATGATAAAAAATAACAATATTTTACTAATATTATGGCTATAACTTTTCTTTAGTTCAGAAACATAGTTGTAAGCCTCATTTTGGCGCCTCTGTACGTTGGCGCCCGGGGACATATGTACCCACCTGCCTCCCCCCCCCCCAGCTACGCCTCTGCTGCGCCTCCACTTTGAAGGGATGTTTTCTTCCACGTCCCTGCTCATATCATATAAAGCGTTGCAATCATCATTCGTGTTCTTCGTCTCTGATTCTATTTAGAAAAAAAACAAGAGAGAAGAATAACAACCATCCATGTACGGATGTTGATGGAAACCATATTTTTATGGAGAAGCTGAGTTCCTCCTAGACCAGAGAAAGAAAACGGAATGATACTTCAATCAACGTCATGGTAACAGGGAGAAAAGACAACCTCGCCTACAACAGCCAATAATTTTGTCATAGAAGTAACGTAGAAATACGTGAAGATAAATGCAACGTAAGAGGAGGGAAAAGGAGAAGCTAAATGGGGAGAGAATTTTAGCAATCCCTTTCTGTAAATTTGAAAAAGGAGTAAAATAAAATGCGCCATTGGAGGAATACGTATTAGATTCATGGTGAGGGGAAGGATCCATTTTGACGTTAGCTTTATCCGCAAACTTGGCGTAAACAATGTTTGAGATGCGGTAGTGTTAGACCCAAGGTGTAACGTTTAAAGAATGGAGTTGAATAAAACAAACGGCCCTTGTAAGTGTCACCCTTATCGCTAGAAAAGAGAGATACTAATCATTTAGCAAATTGTGTATGCTTTGTGTATGTATATGAAGTTTGTAACTTATTTTAAAAAAAGGTTGTGTTTTGTGTGATATTATTTGTGAGCGGGTGTAGTGGTGTGTCAATAAATACTTCCTACCTTTGTGTGTATGTAAGTATACGATGTGCATTTAATCACTCATACTCTTTTCACTGGATATTATTCGTGTTTGAATTCTGAATTGTAGGATGTGTGTTGGATAACAATTAAAATGCAGTAACTAGTATGTATGGAGTGTATTGATTTGTAATAAAAATGCAGCTGGTAATTTATTTTACTTTTTAATTTTTTTTTTAGGGTGTAACGCCATTTTTCAGCACACGATAAGCTATGCATGGCGGCCAGTATTATTGGTGGAGGAAGAACCCGGGAAAACCCCCGGAAAGAACCACCAACCCACGAGAAGCTACTGGCAAGCTTTCTCACATAACTACATTAGACGAATCTTAGACCCGAACCCACGTAGACAGAGGTGAGGCGGCAGTGATCCGTAACGGACAGCGCTTTAGACCACTCGGCCACTCGGGGCCCCTCAGTTGGTAAATAGTAATTCTGCTGACTAGCAGATAAAAATCTTACCACTACAAATCTTGTTTGTCCTCGACAGCCTTTAGAAACTTTGTTCCCATATGCGTTCGACCCCATAAACAATTTTGTCTTCATAATACCCTCAGATTGTTAAACATATGGACAATTTTAACATAGGAGTTTTCGTTGTTCCCCATAGTCTTGTCCTCAATCACTCCACATTACTACTGTCAGTGCATCTCCAAAAAGTACTACCAAATAGCAGCTCTACACACTTTATTGATCTGATTATTGAGTCATAAAATGTCATTCATATTTACTTTAGGGTTTGTTGTCCGTACACTGGAAAACTGTACTGCCAACGGCATGACGACTATCAACTATTAGCTTCAAGAACTTTGACACTGGATTCAAACAAAAATTCAGATGGTTCTCAATCGGCGCTTTATGAATGATCTGACAAAGCTTGGATGCTCATCGTCACGAATCACAGTTGATAATCTGCTACGCTACTTTTAACATCAGTGGTTGCCTGTGCTAAGTTTACCAATTTATTAATTGTACGCATAAACAAACAGCAACAAAATGGAGCAATGTCCTATACTTCAATGAAAATGCTCGTTTTATTGATTGACAAGCGACTGCGCTTGAAGAGGAATTATGAATGGTTCATTCAAACAGCATAAACAATTATGTTGGGTCTCAGTGGTAATGACAATGTATTCGTTACCGGACTCGTTAATCACATGTATTCATATTCACGAGAAACGAGGAAATTTCCGTACAGGCGACCATAGGCGATCAAGAAGCGTTGTGGATTATCGGCCGCAGCCTGCAGCGATGCTGGATGCGGGATGTTGGATTCCTTCAAGAGGTATGCCAAAACATAGCATGCATGCGTTATTGTCTCCGATCAAATCTTCATAATTTCCTCTGGATTATAATTCAGACTAGTAAATCAGTGTCTTATCACCTGTTACAATCTTATTCAGTTGTCTCTGGTCACTCTTGCATACTATACTAAGCGAGTAGCTATTCGACGTTTCCATTTCGAGTCTGTTTATTAGCTGACAAAGGCGGGATCTATCTTGTTCAAAATCGTACGGAGCTTCAAATGATTCTTAAGTTGATTGAAAACAGCTTAAAACATAAGCCAGTGATAAAAGAAATAACTTCCGCTGTGTATCGAGCATCTTCATCAATTGACCCATTCGCAGCAGCCACATCCCACTCACCAATCGCAGAAATCGGCCTTCATAACGTGGGTCATCTTCCACGGATGGGCGAAGATCTTTTTTTAAAAAATGGCGACCACCTGAAAACTATGGGCAATGATTGAAAATTACATGCATAAACTTGATATCAGTCAGAAAAAAACCCACGAGCGCATGCTGGGTGCTCTTTGTTCAGTACAACACTTGTCCATTCTTCGTCCATTTCACTTTGTCGTGGTTTACCAATATTACATCAAACGCACATATCTGCATGTGTCCGGTTTACGTACATCTGCATATCAGTACAGTTAACGCTGTTTTATTTAGAGATTGTCATTGAATTTGCTGACAGCTTGAAAGAAATAAGTTATATTATATGCAATATTAAGAAATTTTAAAATACACTTTGTACGTATAGAGTGCTTAATATAGCTTGTGAGAACATGCTGCACAATCGACGGAAAATAAAATGAATATTGTTTCAGCTTAAATCTTGACCTTATCAGAGCTGGTTTGATGTCTCCGCTATTGGATTGCTTATTCATTTTATACTGAAAAATTATCGCTGCCCCTTAAATGTTAATTATTCGTTAAAATGTGTTTGTTGCCATGTCTGTCTAAAATTTTATTGAGATTAAATGCCAAACGGACTAGTCATCTTTATACAGTATAGAAAGATATGTATGCATAATTGATATTTTATGTCACTCTTATTGCACAATAAAATATTATGTCATTCACGACATTTAAAATTACATCTGATTGTACAGCTGATATTAAAGCCAGTTCGATCACTAAATGTTTCAGGCATAAGTAGTAAGCTGAATTATCCAGACCATCCAAAGTGATGTGAATATTGTAAATCAACAAGACATAAAACTGGTTTACTTTTTCTTTATCATCATTACACTACGAGAAAAAAGCTAATTAATTTACATTGATAACGCGACAAACTCAGGGCGCACCACAAGTCGAAATTGCAATGGTTGACAATAGTAAGTTCATCGTGTAAAAGGTCGTGTTCCAATAAATGATAATTATACAAGTAAGGAACTTGAGCGAACAGTCAGAAACCTCATTCAATTCCGTGTATTAAATAGAAACTCATGAACAATAATGAGTGTCGGAAAAAGTACATTGTCGTCGGTACTTAAATTTGAAAATTGTGGTAGATACGCAGCCAAAACAACCCAACATAAACTAACTAAATAAATTTTTAAAAAATATAAAAAAAATAAACGACTGTTTCTTTGGTTTGTTAATTGGTGGTTTGCATAAACCGTAAAGTCTCAAAAAATTTAACCCAGGATAAATAGTAATCTTAATGCAATTACAAGATTACATGACGACTGAAAGGACTGTAACAGGCAAATATACATAGCATCGGAAAGTTTAAAGTCATTTTCGTCTTATCATTGTGGCTTCACCGGTTTATAATGTCATTCAATTGTCTTTTGCCTTTTGTCGGAATAAGTCTCTATTTAAATCTGACAGCAGAACGGATCATAATGACAATTGCAATTGGAATTCTCCCACATTGTGGACTTTTTACATTAATTAATACAGACGAAACCTCAAAGTGGGATAATTATGTATTTAATGATATACTGAACCTTTAAACAATCTATGATTTCACACTTCAAACGACTAGATTTTGATTATGATAGTTATTTAAGTTCATCTTTGATTTTATGATTCACATTTGAGATACGACCTAAATGCGACAATGAAATAAATACACAATTATCGCTGCATTTTTTACTTTGTTTTCCCAATCTCGGGTCAATACATGCTGTATCATCCGCCAGCTGAAAAAAACGAAGACAACTTGAACTGCACTCCAGACATAATTACATTTGGATTTGGATTAGAAACGTCAGTTCCAGTCCAAGTTAAAATCTCACATTTTCTTTTAATGAAAAAATGACATCTCGTGGTTAATCATTGTTGTAGGGTTTAACGCCATTTTTCAGCACAATATCGGCTATTAATGGCGGCCACTATAAATGGTGGAGGAAGAACACAGGGAAACCACATAAAGAACCACCGACCCCGCGAGAACCTACTGGCAAATTTCTCACGTAACTACATTAATTGAGAATCGTACCCACGCAGATAGAGGTGAGATGGGAGTGATCCGTAACCGAACGGTGAGCGCTTTGGACCTCGTATGTATGTATGTATGTATGTATGTATGTATGTATGTATGTATGTATGTATGTATGTATGTATGTATGTATGTATGTATGTGTGTGTGTGTGTGTGTGTGTGTGTGTGTGTGTGTGTGTGTGTGTGTGTGTGTGTGTACATACGTACCTACATACGTACGTACGTACGCACGCCTGCCTGCCTGCCTGCATGCATGCCTGTCTGCCTGCCTGCATGCATGCATGTATGTATGTATATTTTGTTTGTTTGTTTGTGTTTCGTGTCTCAGTAATTAAATTAGTGGGTTTTCATTTGATTCATTATAAAGCCCAAGTTCTGGAAAGGTAAGAAGTAGAAGAAATGGGGGATCTGGCTCACTTTCCAGATAATGTTATTTTTTTAAGCCAGTCTAATATTCGCTTGCTTGATCTGCCCATAGGTTACGTGGTTTTCGTTCTTCTGTGATTTTATTAACTGCTTCTACCATAGAAGCCACATTTTTTTTTTTTTTAGAGGAAAGATATCGATGACCGTCATGAGAAAATGAAAGCGATCGTTATATGGGCCACAAGTCCATGGTACTAAATACATTATACTGTGTATTTTTTTCAGAATTGTTTTAACGGAGGAATTTAGTCAACGTCTGTCCTGTATGTAATCCACGTAGTGCCAATCACGGGCTCTATCAATGACATCTTGAAAATTTGTAAGGAGTTGTAGACTATTTAGTTATATGCTGAGCGGAGATACCGAGCAGAGGAAAGATGAATGCGCCTTGTTTGGACAGTTGTTACCCTGACAGGTTGAAACTGATGCCTTTTCGAGCAGCCGTATACTTGGCGATAGCAGTGGTAGATATAGGCCTTGTATGGGCGGTCGCCATAGAAATGCTTTCTCTGCTGTGGAGACAATGTGGTGTCTACTGGAATGAGCGATATGATCAATTTTATATGAAATGCTAATATGTTTTCGTTTACCGGAAGATCGTCTCTTTCTGCGCTACCCATGACTGCCTTTTGAGTAGCTCCGGTGATGTCTTCCGTGGCTGCTGAGGTTGTTAAGGGGGCTAGCATGTTAGCGAATAACTTAGAAGCCATGATTTTGATGTAGGAAGCTATGGCGTTGGAAATGAATCTTCCGTCCCGTCGTATTCGCTGCTGAGATTTTTTTTCTAGGTATGCTGAAGACAACAGAGGTGTCTTTACAAGGATATTCATTTCTATTGAAGCCATTCAGCGTCTTGAATTGGTATGTAATGCACAGTCCATAACAGAGATAATCTGCTGCTGGAGTAACTCGGATGATTATATCAATAAGGGAGTTTTTGAGTCGTTCTGAGATCTTTGGATGCATCGTACTGGATGCTAAGATAGGATATAAATTGGAGAAATCGAACATCAAGAGTTGCGTGCGTTAATGTGTCGACGTCTCACTCAGGATGTTGCCTAGAGTTAATACGAACGTGAATGAGAGACAGATTGTCGTTGTTGAGATGTTCCTGTTTCCTGTTTGATCCGCACACTACGCGACCAGTTGAAAGGTAACGAAGGCGTTTCTGGGAAGTTCGCTGCCTGAAGTTAGTGTCGACTCTCTACTATGTAGTGATCTGAGCTGCCGTGAACTGTTGCATGTAGATGATGTGTTGTTCAAAGTAAAGTTTTTAGTTAATCAGGCTAACGTTGTTTCCAGTTCCAGAATGTGTGGGGTGATGGGAGTAATCTTAGGCATCCACAGAGCCAGCCACGTCATTGTAAATTAGTTCCGCGTCTTTAGTTTTCAACGAGTGCTCGCGTTGAGATTGGTGATGTTGGTGTCCTAATGCTCCACGTACTCGTACTCGGTGGTCGAGTCATCCATCATCCACAGACGTATCGACGTTGAGAAGGAAGTAATCGGGATTGAATCTCGAATACATGATGCTACGTTATTATAGTGTGATAAAATTTGCCAAAATCGTGTAAAGCCATATCCTTACACTATGTGCCTACCCTTCATCAAAGCCAATGGATGATCATAGCCGTTTGTTGAAGCACCGGCTTCGCCTCTCTAGAAATAGGCATCTCTGCCATGGGAGATGGCGTTGCCGGAGTCATTGATGATTGTGGCATGATTTTGCTATCTATTTTCTTTTTATTGTTGTTTCCACCAGTGCCTTCTGTATTGGTAAAATCTTTGACGGCAATGCCTGGAAGGGCTGCTCGTACGGAAGAAAACCGCGTAGATAAGAATCGTCGCTTTTTATAAAATCTACAAAACAATTTTTGCGTATACGACGACTTGTGTTAAGACGCTATGCGTCTCACATGCAGATAATAGGTGATTTTGTTTTCGTTGTTATTATCAGTGGTATTACCAGACGGGTCGGTCAGCCACGTGCTGATCACGTAGGCGTTCGGTTCGTGATGAGATAGTAAATAAAAACATTAAAATGAAGTTGCATGAGCGAACATGGAGAAACATTGATCAAGGTGGAATAAATCAGATTCGGGATTTAGACTACAGAGGACAAGGATCACTGAATGATCGTGTAAAGATGAGAAGGCAGTTGACGTCGGTGATATTGACGGGCTGATATCCCTCGTACACTCCGTTTTGAGTCAGATCCCGATAAGAGATCCAAGGAAATTAGCGAATTAAATCTCACGATGAAATTTTCAGCGAGAGTGATACGAGTCGCAGCGTGGAATAGTTAGGTTTAATTTTAATGTTGGCAGAGACGTCTCTATTGGCGGTGATCAGGATATTTTCGATGTCGGTGATGTTGTAGCAGCCCCGTGCAATCGTGATCCTTTGTTTGGTGAAAAGAGGGTGACGAGCTTTTGATCCAAAAGTTGATTGAGGATTTCGACCATCTTGTTGTCAACGTCCTCACCAATATCCCCCGCTTGTTTAAAAGCGATCAGCAGCTTGAGACGAGAGACGATCTCGTTCGTAGTTTGGAAGTAGTGGATGCTGGTTCCACGACAGAGTCCTTGTCTCTTTCGTATAACACTGTTGACACTTTATCACGTGTCTCGCCAGACTTAACATTTTATTCGCATTGTCAATATCTTCATGAGTAGTATTTTCTGGTATCAACCAAGTCTGCAAATCACCGACCGCAGTATTGACCGTCACTCTCTCTATCTGAATCCAATGCGAAATAAGGACTATACTTTAAAGCTATATACTCCTCTTCTGGTTAAATAGACGCTGGTTGACATGCCGGATAGGACTGATCCATTATGAGAAACATGGGTGTGGCTCCAGAGTGGCAAATATGTTCTCTGGTCTTAATTTGTTTCGCCAGATAGACGTTAAAATATTTTGACTTTTTAAGTTGCGCTTTCATGCGGAAGTTTACATCATCGTCCTGCTGTCTATCAATACACGGTCCGTACCTCAGGTTGACTTTATCCACCAAAAGGCTGTCAGTGTGTGATTTAATATAATTATCAGAGGCCGGACGATCCCCTAGCTGTGCAGATTTCTATGTCTCGAAACAAATGGTTTACAAATTCATCAAGTCATTCTATGCTTGGATGCGCTTTCTTAATACCAATATCGTTAAATAACTCACGCGCGGCATCAGCAATTTTACTACTCTCATGTTTTCTAGCTAATTCTTTCTACGAAAATGTTTCTTTTTCCTCTTGAATTCGTTTGTCCTCTTTTATGAGCATGTCGAGGGCAGCTTCGGTTGCTATCGGTTTCATTTTCATTTTCTGCAGAAAGACAGATGTTGTTTTCTTTTCGTCTCAGTTTTTAAAGTTAAGCCTTCCTAACTTTTTCTTTTGGCCAAGCGTCTGCACGTCATCATTTACGAGACGTCTACTTCTGTGAAAAGTAGCGTTAGCTCCTACAGCGGTCACTGTTGCTGTTTTAAGCCGATTTGAACGTTTCCAATAACTGGTCTTCCTTGATATCATAGGTCGTTTTGGCCTCGTTCAGTTTGGTCAGATTGGGATTGAATAATTCCCCAGCCACAGAGCGTTGAAAGACTGTTAACCAACTTTGTATTCGAGCATACACTGACGTAAATCCGCCTTTTGCTCGATAAACATCTTGAGGATACCTTCATATTGACAAAGCTTGGCAATCAGAGAAACTGAGTTTTTCGTATACTAATCAGGCATATAAATTCGTCAAAGCCATTTCGATATCGTTTAGGTAAGGTCTCCGCATCGCGATGAAAGATCATCAAATCGTGCTTAGATGAGGACGTCTCTGCGGCATGGCAGACTTGGAATTGTGAGGTAGAGACTTCCCAACGGTGGTCTCTCGCGATGGCGTAGATGTCTCGGTTATCCAACCCTGCGGACGGCGACTATTCATCCCGTGTTGCGTTGGACGTACTTGGACACATTGTAGTCTAACTGAGTCAGATACATGCTGTTACAGCCTTTATGTCTCGACAACGAAACGTACTGGCATAGTTTGCTCTGTTCTCGCGATCGATTGTAATGGCGTCAAAATATGACGATCTTGTGCAGTTCAGAATCGAGTTATTCTACAAGTTGAATCTCACCTGGACCAGCATTCGTGAACACAACGTCCATCAAATCTCCGAACTTGTGCAGCGTGCGGTACTAGTCTTGATGAGGATTGAGAGTGTATAGGATTACAGTGTATAAGATTACACGTTCGTACTTGATCATGCTATTGAGAAGCATATTCAAGCGGAGACTGGTTTTACCCCGACCAGTAAGACCCACGATCATGTAAGGGTAGTCTGGCATAAAGAACTGATGTGGATGCTCTGGTGCGCTTTATTTCGTGTGGGAGGATTTAGTTTCACAATTCGATATGGAAATTTCATGTACGTAGACGTGCGGAATGTACGGAGAGATTCCTGATGTGGTGTCTCGAGGGTACTAGGCTAGACAATACCACCGACACAATTTATATCAGCTCTAATACCATCAGACTGCCGACGTTAGAAGTTTACGTCACTAACGCCACTGCCAAGTACTCCATCTTTAAACTATTAGCGATGACCGCAGAACCTACCAATGCTGAACTGAGGTTCTTTTCCAGATCTTTACTGCATATGATCTCTTAAAAAGCATGGTATAATAGAGCGAATTGCTAAGGAGTTTTACCAGCTGCTGGTTGACAATAAGTATAGTCAGGATTTGACGTACGCGACAAGCAGAGCATAGCAACACATGGAATCCAACTACCAGAGCACAGTGAGCGATGAACGAAGTCAAAAAGGCCGGTAAATTATCCCTTGACGAGGCGAACGAGCAATGGAAGTAAGATGAGGTCAAGTTGTCTTCTCTGTCGGTAGATCACATGCGACAGATACAACTTTGAGTGACAATTGATTGATACTGGACGATCACGAGTAAGCGTGGTTAGTTAAAACCATTGAAGGCCTCGTCCAAATTACATATGAGCCTCGTAGACGTCATCGTCATCGTCAAAACAAACAGGGTATGTCAAAGGACGGCGATTTGCTCGAAAGGAAGATAACGTGGCTCACACAAATGATCACGACGTAGTAGTAGATTTTGACTACACCATCATGAACCAGGTCAGCCTGCTGCTCCCGCGTCAGTAAGGCTGTCCGCGCGATGTTCCTTGCACTTTGGGCAGGGGCAGTTCCAGGTTCTCAGCTACATGATTTTGTTGCCATCGAATCCAAAAAATCACATCTCATGTTCGACAGAGCCATCTGCGTTTGGTCCAGCCGTTTTTCAAATTGCTCATGTTTGAGTTTCATTACGAAACAAAACACCGGAGATAAAGCCTGACTACTCATGACCAATACCGACTCGCTCGTCTATAAAATTCGCACGGATGATGTATATGCATATCTACATCAACATCGAGATTTCTTTGATATTATCGACTATCTAGAAACAAGCCCATATCACTGTAAAGACAATAAAAAGAAACTTGGAAAGTTCAAACATGAAACGTTTGGCATATCCATCACATAGTTCAATCCAAAATGTATTGCATTACGCTCGTGATGGTAATGTTAAGACAAAAGCTAAAGAAAAAAAAATCATCGGTCACATTGCCACTATCGATCATTATAGATATTACAGGGACATCTACCATAATACTCCATGAGAACGTTCTGGTCACAACGACATCAATTCTCCACCCTATTCAGCAACAAAAAGGACTGTGCTCCTTCGACGGTAAACAATATTCGACAGATGGTATTCACACTCTCGCCTACGGACATTAATGCGCAAGTGCGTCAAAATCCGAGTATCATAGAGGACCACTCGTTCATTCTTTAATCACACAGTGAACGAGAACCATTCTAAGGGACCAGATGAGCCAGAAACCCCATAAACCAATAGTATAATTTCATGGAGGCTCGCTCACTCACGCCGTGAGCACTCATTTAAATACTCATTAAATCTTACAGCACAGACGTGGTCTTAGATCTTATTAAATTGGTAAATGTTTTAATGATCTTTATTTTCTCTTTATAATATTATTTGTACTTATAATACTTTTATAATGGTACTTTAGTAATGACTACTATTGTTCAAGTGATTTTACACCAGAAAATATTCTATATGTATGTTTTAAAACACAATGATCGATCTGACTGAAAAAATGTTAAAGCGACCTTAAAAGTCCAAATCGCTCTCTCTCTCTCTCTCTCTCTCTCTCTCTCACACACACACACACACACACACACACACAAAATTTAAAATATACAACGAGGATACAACTTTATTTGACCCTCACCCCTTCCATCACGTAGAATACGGCCCCAGTGTTTATAGTACGGGTCATTTTGGTTTCCTTACATCACTTAGGACTTGTTAGCTGGATCGTGTATGCAGCATGACATGACACGTGCTAATTTTAGGTCAAACAAAAGCATTGGAGACTTTTTATTGTTGATTTGATAGCGTGATATTCGGTTTTGATTGTTGTTGATTCTTGTGTTGATTCTAAGTGATAGATTTGTTTTCAAAGTTTAGAGAGAAAAAAAAAATTTCAAAACTATATAGTTTTACAATACAACATTTTTAGTTTTATTCATCTATTTGTTTATTTGTTTACGAAAAAATATTAATTACACTTTTTTATTTGCATAATATGCTTTAATTTTCACCTGGATTGTAAATTAGAAAGTTTCTCCTTCAAGGTATTATCAAATAATGTTATGTTCATCTGGGTAATTTTGATGATGCTGATCAATACTCTTTCTACCAATTCTCTTTCTAACTGAAACACAAACTCTCAGAAAAATTTGCCTTATCCATACCTTCTGTGAACCGACTTTGATGCAGTGTGCGATGACCAACGTTTTGTATTAACAAAGACTAAGGCTACAATGGCAACATCCAGGACATTACATCGATATGTTAGACATTTGAAGTATATGTAAAATTCTACACTCGTTGCATCTTGTTTTGCCTTTATGTAAGACGATGTTTTTCGCTAAAGTATTTCTAGCGCATGGAGGATGAGGACTATATTCTCCAAGCTTATCTCCTGAAAGTGTATAGTTCTTTACCGTCATTATCATTTTTGTCGATGTCCTTATCATTATCATTATCATTATCATTATCAGCGCCACTGCGTCCTTTATCACTTTTATTGTTAGGAGACCGTTTGTCTTTATATTGTTTTTAAAAACTGTCTCTAACATTTATGAAATTTTTATTTTTATACTGCAGAATATACAAAAGCTGTTTATACACCCTGTCATGAAACACATATTTACCTTTCATTTTCGTGATGGTTCGAGTCGATATATGAACAAGCTAGCTCGTAGATTCCCGTGGGTCGGTGGTAATTCTCATTGTCATCCCGGTGTTTTCCTCCACCGAATATACTTTCCGACATTTATCGTTGCTGATAACTGGCTTTAAACTCACTTAATCAAAATCTTTCTTAAAATTAGCCAGTATTATCCTAAGATATATATCTAATACTGACTATTGCTTGGTAACAGTAATAAATTTGCAACAGTACTGTGTTAGCCAGCATTCAATGTGACCCTTCTTTGAGCGGTAGATGACCTAGAGTACAGACAACCTAGCATGATAAATCAAACCCTTCCCCCAAATCTGTGTTGATACTGACGGCGATACTTGTATGTGGGTCCGACGTCATCAGTTCTTGAAAGTGTGCAATTTTGCTGCAAGCAGAACGTTCCGGAACAAGCCTGCGTACACTTTAGACACATACCGGTAATTGGTAACAGCCCTATCTAGCATAGTGTGCAGTCAGTTCAAGGTCTATGTTGTTTGCAGCTGGACTCGACTTGTAAGCGAGAACATACGGTGCTTAACATCAAACGAAAGGCACGATATTGATTTTTAATTATTATCATTCAAGCAAAGCTTTTATCTTTAAATTATGTGAAGATATGAGAAATTAAAAGTATAACTTCATTGAAAATATAGAAACAAAACAGGAATTTATATAAATCTTATATATTAAAAAAAATTAATTCTTTGTTGCTTATGTTGAATATATTTTAACTTTGCGCCTTACTAGATATCTGTATTCGATAGCTCTGTATTGAAATCGTTATTTGCGTTTTACTTGGTGACTGAAGCTTATTGTTTAAGCGAGGAGACCAGAAGTAAAGTGGAATATAATAGCTTCCATACATTTTGAGACTTTCAAAATAGAAAGATTAATCCGTAGGGTTCTCAGAGTTGGACATGAAAGGCTAGCGATTTAAATATTTTCATTCAGATAAAAGCATTTATTTATGAAAAGACACCGAATGTATTGTTGTATATTGTATAAAATACCTGTCCTGACCAAGGTGTTTACTAAAATGTGATATCCATGATATAAATAACTGATAAATGTACTAAAATAGTCACAATAAATGTATTACCCAATGTGTATGTCAAATGTCAGATATGTAATCAGTGAAGACGACAGTTCATTTATCATATACGTATCTAAGAATAGCACTATATACGACATTTTAAGAGTATGACTCCTATGCATGTTGTTCTTTTATTGATTTTTAAAATTAGTTATCTTACACTTGCTTTTTTTGACAAAGTTAACACAATGATTGAGCACTATGTGTATATCTGGTTTCTCATCTTTGTGAATAAATGCGAATTACATAAAACGGTATTTTTCTTTTGGGTGTGGATCGAATATATTCAATATGGAATTCTTTGTGAAAAATGATGCAGTAAAATTGCAAAATAATACGATGTCTTTGTTGGTTTTAATGTCGCCTTTGACAGTATAACATCCATAGCATGCCAAGGACACATTCTGGCAGCCGGACGGGCTGGTCTTGGCGGGTATAGAAGTCTAGACATTTGGATTACGAGTCTGATTGCCTACTTACTGATCCACCGCAGTTCCCTAAATGGATAATTAAAAACATTTTACGTGAATTTGGTACACCTTTTGCTGTCCTTTCACATTATTTATGGATGGTACAGCTTAATGGGAAAGATGGGGTTTTATATTGTATCCATGTGTTGGAATGAAAATACAATTATTGGGACATTGTGGTGTTTATAGAGATTGCTAGAAAGTACAATATTCCTGTATGCATTCGTGTTTTGTTTTTTGGGGGGTGGGGTGGGGTTCTTACTAGGGCATAACCGATTAGTATTTTTCTACCGATTTCCGATTCCGGATTTTGGGCATGAAATTTTTCCGATTCCGGATACGATTCAATTAATCGGAAATGCTAAATCCGTATTTTTTTTCTAAAAAATTTAATCTTCCGTTTCCGGATTTCTGGTATCTGCTTTTGCCGTGTCTAGCATGTTACATAATACTTTACCATATCCGGCTTCATTTCCGGTTTTCACCCGCCAGTTCAAATAGATTGTCTCACAGCGTGGTTGTGTTGACCATATTGGACTTTTCTGACTTCTTATTTAACTTTATTAACGTACTATCGAATGACACGCAGTGTTAGACACGGTGCTATAGAAATTCAACATTATTATTTTTATTATCCGAATCGGTCGTTCCTGCCTTGTCCGACTCCGATTAATCGGAAGGTCATACTATCCGGTGGAATCCGATTTCCGGATCAAAAGTCGGTTATGCCCTAGTTCTTACACATCAGGGATATGGGACAGAGTGTATTTTTCGGACATATTTGTTAGTGTGATGATAATAACGTTTGCCTTCAATCCCAGTTTCTTTTCTTCGCTATAAAATAATCGCATTCGGATATATGAAAGGCTGTAAAATATGATAAAACATATCACTTAATTCTGTTTTAGCTGACATTGAAGGCGAAACAGATCGTTAAGGGACATCTTTTTAGGGTTTAGTCCCAAAACATGAAATTTGAGCTGGTGTTTCCATTATCTGCCAGTCAGAATCAGTAATTGTTTGTTATTGGTTAAACCAAACTTAAACTTAAACGCAGAGACTTTATGATGTCCAATCATTATTCTTCTATTTATCATCAATTAAACATTTAGAAACACCTGATCATAATGGATGAAATTCGGGATCCCTTGGATGCTATCGTTAAATAGGTTTCATTTGACTTGTTCAGTCTAACTAAAGTCATCCGCATAATGCGTATGTTCAAGTTTTTTTTTTTGCAAGCTTTGGTAGAAAAATATATGCAATTCAGAACTTTATATACCTGAAATTAATTCTGCTTTCAAAAACTAATGCCTAACAATATCTGAAATTTTAACTTCTATGTAAATAACTTAAAAGTTTCTTTTTTTTCTTAACACTATCAGCATTTTAAAATGGTAACAAGTATATACTATGGAAACTTGGCATGTTCCCAACCTCATTTTTGCCCATGTACTCTATGTATGACTGTGCATAATAGTTGCAATAAAGATTTGTATCCATCCCTAGAAAATGTGAAGACAAAAGGTCACATTTCATGTAAAATTAGTCTAATAATGTCTATGCTTATAACCAGAACTTAAAATCAGGTTGAAATAGACTTAAAAAAAAATGGTTCAGCACCTGTAATCATTTTGACAAGAACTTCCAAAATGGTTAATTACCTGTAACTAGTTTGAACGGGTATTCCAAAACGGTTAATTATCTGTAATCAGTTTGACAGGGACTTTCAAAACGGTTAATAGTAAACAGTCCGAGTAAAATCAACATAATTTCTAAACTATATAAAAATTAAGACTCCGCAATGTGGCTAAACTTGGGTATGTTGGTATAACTGCAAACTGATCTCAACCCCTACATTTTCATGACTTTAGCATCATCACAACCATAATTGTAGGAGACCACATTTTTAAAAAAAAATTAATATTAGTCCAACTTCACGTTTAAAAAGTTTGGTGACAAAGCAGCATGATATTTTAAAAAAAAGATGAGTTTAACTTGCGTTTGTAGATGGTGTTGTGATTACATTGCGAGGAATTTCGTCTAAAGCAGAACCCCATGCTCTAAGACTTCGTTGCTCATTTTGTATGCTATGACGATGCAATATTCTGTCCTATTGGTCTGGAATGTAAACAGTGATTTCTGTCGTGTGTTTGATTTTGCGTGCGTTTTTGGACATGTGCTCTGTCATTAAAAGAACATAAACATTTCGTCTCCATCGGCCTTAGTCATTATTTATGATTTTATTCTATCAGTCGATGTAAATCAAACGATATCCGTGCTGAATGGTAACTTGAAGCAAATTATGTGTCAACCCTACGATTATAAATGATGTCTTAAACCAGACAGTTTGGGATACAAATTTATAATGTCTTTCTTCGAGAAAATTCTACTCTAGATATCTGAATGGTATATTGTTTCAATACTGCGTATGAACAATTGCTTTATTTAGATTCAAATGCAGTTTATTCAGTGATCTTTAATGACATCAATAAATAAAATAAATGGAACGATACATTTACAGAATAATATAAGAAATGGAAGAATATATCATATATTTCTAATCTTCCGTTTAAATCGGCAACTTTGGGTAATGCTTAACTGTTTTGCATTCTGTCACCATAATGGGCTTTAATACTGTAATGTCATTTCTCCCACAACTCACTCTATGTATGTATGTATGTATGTATGTATGTATGTATGTATGTATGTATGTATGTATGTATGTATGTATGTATGTATGTATGTATGTATGTATGTATGTATGTATGTATGTATGTATGTATGTATGTATGTATGTATGTATGTATTGCTTTCTATTTCTCTCTATCTCTGTGTATATATATATATATATATATATATATATATATATATATATATATATATATATATATATATATATATATATATATATATATATATATATATAATACACACACAGTAGGACCTGTCTTGAAGACCACCTCTTCTGCCAAAACATATTGGTGTCTCAAGACAGAAAGACAGACGGTCTCTCATAACAGGTAATAATAACTCTATATAATCAATATGTCTGTTCATGGAGATCCTGGTCTCTCAAAACAGGTGGTCTCTCATAGCAATAGAAATAATCATTCCAGAGCTTTTTTTGTTAGGCAGCAAAGCATGTTTTTTATACTATCAAGTAGCAGTCACACACGTGTTGTTAGACCATAAATCGTTAATAAGAGACATTCATTTGTCACATGTCAATTCTGGAAATGATTTCTCCGCGTGTTCCTAAAGTACATAAATATACAAAAGTTAATGCAATAAAGTTGTCCAAATCTTATTTCAGACAGCTTTCGTGATTGTATTTACATTTTAAGGACCAGTTTTTCTAAAAAGATGGGGATAAAAAGTAATTGATGTAAATGAATCTTGACAAAGAATGGCTTTTATTTGTTGTATTACCATTAGTGTATAAATCGTTATTGATAAACCTCACAGGTGTACGAATATTTGGCATCTGTCTTTATAACAAAAAATGTCTGTCTTACCAATTAGGAATGTAACAGCCGTAGAGGTATGTCTCAAGATCGTTTCGTTACAAGTGGTACAATCGCACTGGTATGTCTAAAAATGGTCCAATTACAAGTAATACAATCACACAGGCATGTCTAAAAGTCGTCCCGTTACAAGAGGTACAGGCCTACATGTATGTCTAAAAATTGTCCAGTTACAAGTGGTTCAAAGCTCCCAGGTATGTCTAAAAATCGTCGCGTTACAAGTGGTACAATCGCACAGGTATGTCTAAAAATAGTCCCGTTACAAATAGTACTATCGAACTTAATATGTCTTACAAGTAGTACAGGCCTGCAAGTATCATCATCCTGTTACCAAAAGGTTACTATTTAAGTTAGCTAATTAATTCTCTACTTAGATAAAAAGATAACAAAAGTTTCATATGAGAGAACAGACAAACCTAGGGATGTTAGTAATCTAGCTAGGAACAATCTCCATGATGCTTGCGCCATCATCACCATCACAAGATAGTATTACCATCGTTCTTTTGAATTTGTGTCTTACGACTACAACTACTATAACTACTGCTGTTGCTGCTGCTACTACCACTAAACACACCAAACATCAACCACTAGCATTACCACCACCAATATTAATAATACTACTATTACCAGCAAACCGCCACCACCACTACTATGCCGATTACTCAAAAACTACCACCACCACCACCACATTTTGTATACAACTGGTAGTACATTAGCAAGGTTGGTATTATAGTCTAAAAGTAAAATTAAATTTTCTTCGGATTAATATAATGTATTCTAGTGGTTAATGCAAGATAAAATGTTTTGAAAATGACGTTTATGAGTTAGTTATTTGTTGCAAAAAAATGACAATCAACACTCACGAGGCATAATGAGTTTCCTGAATAGTAGTTGAGCAAAATATGCATGTCAAAACTGCCATGATTTGTTCTCAAAAGCTATGAAGCAAGGAGCATTATACATACCTTATCATCCAATTTTGTTTAAATTTCATTTAACATTGTATCAAATATTGAATGGCTTCATATAATTGTTTGATGATCTATTTCCATCGCTGAAGAAAGTTTATCCATAAAAATTGACTGCATCTTCTAAAATAACATGTTTAGTTATTTTTTTTAACAATCCTGGCAAATATGGCATACGACCTTGACCCCCTTACCGTGCAACATGTGTCATATTATGAGAATAGATCATATTGGGAAAGCAATTTAACAGTGCGTAACTCATCGTGTACTATGTACAAAAACATACTGGACAGCATTTTAAAGACAGGCCGATTTAAAAATGGTTATCAAGGAACATAACTGTATGAGGTATACTATCGTTATTTGAAAGTTTTTCTGAAATTTACAAATTCAGTTAGCACATTGTCTTATTCCTCGCGCATGAAGGTATGTGCAAGCTACCCCAAAGAAGCTTTCACAGTTTAAGGAAAATTTCTAAAAGACAGGTTGTCGATATTTCTAAGCGTTATTATTAAGCAATAAACTGCCAGTTATCAAAAATGCATATATGTTTTCGCTATGAGAAAGCAAATTTCAAGGAAGCATTTATCAGAGCGTGCAAAATATTTATTATGCAATTACTGGTATACAAGCCTATGTCTGAATGAATGTACGAAGGTTTACCGTATCACGTGCAAAATAAATTGACGTAGCGTGCATGTATACATCCACCTACCTGCATGACTAACCACCAATTTGCCTATCTATTTTCTTACTTACGTCCTATTCGACTTCTTCAAATTATTTCTTTCAAATTTATAACGGGCAATTGCAAGAGGTTTAGGTATGCATACTGGCATACCGCGATGACATGGCAATAAGATTTATCTTCCTAGAGCAATGTCTTGATGTAATACATTCACGCCCTGAAGACCAACCCAGCTTGCTTCTTCATTTTGTATATGCTTGACATTAAAATTGCCTGTTCTTTTCATTATTGTATGGAGATGGGCTTTTGTTTATCAGCATGTGAAATGTTAGAGCATGCCCATTTGCTTTATAACGGCAAATCAAACGTGATAAACAGACGTTTGCTAATGTACTTGACTTTGTTTTGTAAGTATTTTTTTTAGATCGTTCATTGTTTAGGGAGAATACACTATTAAACTGTTATTTGGTTCAAATTCTCATAGGAGTGACACCACAAGCCAGCATATTTATGGAAAAGTGTTCGATAATGTTGACTCTCTAGGCACGTTGATATTAGGATTCATGAAAAGGCAGATAATGCAGCCAAAGGTGCATTGCAGTCACCTAGTACCGAATTGAATCTTCCATGGTGTCCGCAGGAATCTATCCGTGGATAGGGGTGACAAAGCAGTTCTTTATAAATGGGTGGGAGAAAAAGCCAAATTAAAAGGACCTGGCTAATACTGCACAATATAGTTGTTTTAAAAATCAACGGAGGGTGGCTACTGCCCATCCAACTTTGTTACGGAAGCCCAGGGAAGATTTCATATTATGATCTCAAATGTTACATACCTCAGCATGTTTTGGGATACTTGGTAGCATGTGTGACAAATCTGATCAGATGATATTGTGCGATAGCGAATCGAAAATTGTGTTGTGTAGTTTGTCAGTAATCGATGGTAGATGTCTAACTGACTACTCACATGTTTGTTTGTTTCTTTGGTAAACAGCATGTTATGCAGTTATTACTTCTGTATGACTTTAATTTATATTTTAAGATTAATATTACTTGTAGGCAAACTAAATTACTATTGTGGAAATTACTATACATTCATTTGAAGGATATGTTGGATTATCTCATTGTGAAACAAAATGACTGTTAGGACACCAACACTATTATTTCTCCTTCACTAACCGATGTTATTAATACCTCTCTCTCATCCGGAGAATTCCGTTCATTTTTCAAAACTGCCATTGTAAAGCCTCTGCTAATGAAACAAACACTCGACAATAACGATTTATGTCTGCATATCACCCTTGCCACAGTACTGAAACTATTCTTCTGAAAGTAGTTGTTGATATTCTCTCTGCTTTAGATAGCAGAAGCAGAAATATTACAGTCCTCATCCTCCTTGATTTGTCTGCAGCATTTGACACAATAGACCATCATATATTACTTCACCGTCTCCAGCATATAATTGGCATTCACAATACATCCTTACTGTGGTTAAAGTCCTACTTAGTCAATAGGACACAAATTGTAACTGCAATTGGAATACACTCCAGCACAGTTGATCTATGTTGTGGTGCTCCACAGGGGTCTGTTCTGGGACATGTTCCCTTACACTCTATCACTCCGCTGCTCTCAAGTGCCATAGATCATCATCCAGTGTCTCACCAATTGTACGCTGATGACACCCAAATATACAAATGTAACTGAAGTTGATGTTACCATCCAAGGAGTAGAGAGGTGCATTTCTGATGTGAAATAATTAATGACATGTAACAATCTGCTGATGAATGATGATAAAACTGAGGCCATTCTAATCACAAAACATAGACTTTCTCATTCACATCCTTTACCTCAAACAATAAATATCAGCAATACCAACATTAAATTCACACAGTACGATACCAGAGTGTTACTCTGGACAGTACTCTCACATTGCACCAACATGTTATGAACATATGCAAGGCTGTATATCTTGAGCTGAGACGCATAAGCTCCATTCACGAATATATTTCAGTTGATGCTAATAAAACACTCGTGTGGTCATTTGTATTTTCAAGACTGGACTATTGTAACTCAATTCTGTCTGGTTTGTCTCAATATTTACTCCAGAAACTTCAAAAGATAAAAACACAGCTGCTCGGAACATCCTTAGAGTACCACAATGAGAGCAAATCTCCCCGCTGCTCTGAACCCTACGCCTGCCATCCATTTGATCCAGAATCAAACACAAAACTTGTTATCTGTGCTACGTTCCACTGACGAACAAGAGCACAAAATACCTATCTAGCCTCACCCATGTGTACACACCAGCAAAATACTTACGCTCCTCTTCAGACAATCGTATACTCATTATTCCCACTAAGAAAACGAAGTCATATGGATAATATTATTTTGCATACCAGGGCCCGGCGATGTGGAAAGAATTGCCCATTGAAATTAGACACAAAGACACAGTGGTCCCTTTTAAGAGTGCTCTTAAAACTCACCTTTTTCGACTGTAGGAACAAACTTAGAGACCTAAAAATGCTTTTTATCTTATATGTTTAAGCATGATTTTATATTTTTCCAAATTCATGGTTTGTTTTATTTGTTTTTCTGAAGTGTAGTCAAATCATTATAGATGTTGTAAAGAGCATAGAGCTTCTAAAGATTAGGCGTTTTACAAAGTCCTCATTATTATTATTATACATACCTTTCGATGGGTGAATTTCCACCAGAGTGTATTTTCTGTACGTTTCCCCAGACAGTAGAACATATTAGTGTTGAGTGTATCCGCTTTTTCCCTGTGAGACAGAAGTGGTATGATGTGAACTTGATGAAACTGTATGATCATGTACCAGCAGAAAGAACCCTGGACATTTTGCGGGAATGAGATTCGTGTAAAACTTTTGATAATACATATTAAGGATTTTAGAATGTTGTCTTTACATTTCAATTTGAAATACGTTTTAAATTTTGATAACATCTTTACACTTTATCTCTAATCTTGCTTTACGTCATATTTTATTTTATTGGAAGGGTTTATGGCCCAAAGGTGTTTGTGCAAATCTTCATGTATACATTTTCAGAGCTGTGTTATTAATTGGCACCATATATCCATTATGCTGAGGTGCTGTTAAACACTAATGCATACTCTCAAAGAAAAGCAAAATATATCCGATGATTACTCGCACAATGTGTTATAAAATGTATTGTTAAAAAACATTAACGTCGACATCACTAAACAAAATATTCGTTTCTAGCAGTTACAAAGCATCTTTTAGTCTGTAGAACGCATTCAAAGGCGTACAATGATACAGAAAAGCTCATCGGCATGCCCCCTTGCCCCTCCCCCCCCCCAAGGTTATCTCATATATATATGATCGCTATGGCTAAGACTGCATCGTACGAAATCACTTATAAGCGAATACCTACTTGAGTCAGACACAGTAAATACACCAATTAATAATTAATTTCATAGAAAGAAACTTTTCACCTATGTTAAAGTCCAATTGTGTATTGACATACAGAAATCGAGAAAAAACAAACTTGGTATCGTCGTTGGAAGCCCATTTTTGGAATTATTGAGAAGATGATATGTATGGTTTCCACAAAATTTAAATGGTGCGATTCACTTTGCTTCTACCAAACCCATTTAATAAGTTAAGAATACATTTAACATTACTCTGAAATATTTCCACTGAGAATGTCATGGTAATGTATGTGTTGACAAAACAAAATTAAGCAGCAGACAGCATAATATCATTGTATAAGGAAACCGTTGATGGAATGTAAATCAACTATGTTCAAAAGAGACAAGTTGTACGGGAAAAACAACAACGAAAGAACTTAAACTGCATAGTCTTTTCAGCCAATACAAGCAAATGTTTACCAAAGAGAAATCATTTCCTTTTAAAACTAAAAAAGTGTTTAAAGAACTTCTGTAATGAGTTTTTGAAGTAAATATAGAATGCAAACTATGAAAAATGAGTTTGTAACCTGTAATATCTGATTTTCATGTCGCAATGAAATTGTATACGTAAAAGAAACTTATATATGTACTCTAGCAGTAAACACTACTCCCGTCAGTACATAGGTAATTCATTTAACAATTAGTACTGGTTTATTTAGAGCTTCTGAAATATACTTAAACATCGAGACATAATTTTCAGAGTTGGACTGTGATGAGAGAGGGAACATTACCCCCCCCCTCTCTCTCTCTCTCTCTCTCTCTCTCTCTCTCTCTCTGTGTGCTCGGCCTCCCCTAGGAAAATGATGCTAAAATGAGAGGTTAATGGCGTATAATGATGAGTTCTAAATGGACAAGAGATGGTACTGATACTATAACTTTAAAAGATTTACATTTTTTTTTCTCGCATTGTTTTGTTCTTACATTTACCAATACACAAAGCAGACAAGTGTTTGGGTGCAATTAGCTAAGCTAATTAGTCTCTAAAAAATCCTTATATATTTATATGAATATTGTTTTGATTAATATATCGGAGTGCAAAGTAACTAATATAATCGTCCGACAAATAAAAATACATATAACCTAAATGCAATAGATTAAACAACAAATCATAGCAAAATTGTAAAATTGCCACCACAGGACACTTTCATGTATGTATGTATGTATGTATGTATGTATGTATGTATGTATGTATGTATGTATGTATGTATGTATGTATGTATGTATGTATGTATGTATGTATGTATGTATGTATGTATGTATGTATGTATGTATGTATGTATGTATGTATGTATGTATGTATGTATGTATGTATGTATGCATGCATGCATGCATGCATGCATGCATGCATGCATGTATGTATGTATGCATACTGGCATACCGCGATGACATGGCAATAAGATTTATTTTCCTAGAGCAATGTCTTGATGTAATACATTCACGCCCTGAAGACCAACCCAGCTTGCTTCTTCATGTAGCAATGTATGTATGTATGTATGTATGTATGTATGTATGTATGTATGTATGTATGTATGTATGTATGTATGTATGTATGTATGTATGTATGTATGTATGTATGTATGTATGTATGTATGTATGTATGTATGGATGGATGGATGGATGGATGGATGGATGTATGTATGTATGTATGTATGTATGTATGTATGTATGTATGTATGTATGTATGTATGTATGTATGTATGTATGTATGTATGTATGTACGTACGTACGTACGTACGTACGTACGTATGTAATGTAATGTAATGTAATGTATGTCTGTATGTCTGTATGTATGTATGTATGCATGCATGCATGCATGCATGTACGTACGTACGTGTGTGTGTATGCATTCATGGACGTTAGTAAGTTTAATTTTTTGAATTTTTTTTAGTTGTCTTTATGGGGTATAACTACCATTTAGCAAATAAAAGCCTCTTCATATACATGAAGAAACACACCGAACACGGTAATGTGACATGACATCATTTCTTATTGAATTTCGTGAAATTATATTGTTATATTCTAGAAATACTTGAAAGAAAAGACATTTGTAATATAAAGATTATGCAAAATGAGTAAGTCAATTTTATAATATCGTGGTAAGCAAGTTTTGTTGAACTACACGTCTTCAACGTATTACATTAGGTCATTGCTCTAGTATGATTTAACATACTGACATGTAAAAGTGGCATGCGAGTATCCGCACCATAAAGACTCGCAATTTTCCATTATTAATTTGAAGGAAATAATATGAAGAAGATGAAGAGGGCGTAAGTATGAAAATATATAGGTAACTTGGTGGGTAGTCATACAGATGGGTAGATATCTACATGAACATCACGTACATGTATATTACTTGAGAGACGGTATATTTCTAAATTATTCATTACGTCATACGCCTTTATGTCATACATAACATGAGGGTTTTCACGCATAACGAGATGGTCGTTAATATTTACTTTTCGCATGGCGAGAATATATATGGATATTTCAAAACCGGCGATAGAGTTACTTATTAATAACGCTTAAATATACCAGTCATTCTGTATATTCCTTAACTCCAAAACGTTGCAGCGACTAGTAAGATTCTTTAGTGTAGGAATACATATTCAGCCCACAAGACTTCCTTGAGAGAAGAAACATTACTAAATGAATCTGCTAAACGCCGTATCGGTTTCAAATAGTATTTTACCTCACACGTTAAGTTTCATCTGTAGATTTTGTAACTTAACCGGTAAATAAATTATGATATTAAATATTTTATAAAAAAATCAAATTAGTGTAACTTTGTTGCTACCATTCAGAGGTATTAATCGTAACTAAGTAAAACTATCCATAGCATTATTTAGTAAACACGTCACAGCATAAGACGAGTTTGCTTGTTTGTTTAATTAGGAAATTCAACGTAGCTTTTTAACAATTTTTCAGTCATATCGCTACGATGTCTGCAGTGAGGCAGTTTATAGTGATGTCTAGCACTGGGGCATCATGTCGCAGACATGTAACATGATGTCCCACCCAGAAGCATTATCTTGACACCAGGCCGACCAGTCCTAATACTAACCTCATAATGCTGAGAGCCAAGCGAAGTAGCTGTTAGTACCATTTTTGTAAGTCTTTGGTATGACTCGGCCGGGGATCGAACCCACGACCTTCCGATTCTGCGGCGGACGCCCGAACCACTAGGCCACCAGAGCGGTTCCGCATAAGACGAGCAACATCTGGCTAGGTTAAAGATAAGTTCCGATGGAGACGTGGAACACTGATTATGCCATAAATCGGATCGCCACCAGAGCCTGACACTGTCTCTATTTCTACCTCACACCCTATTGGAGAGAGAGAGAGAGAGAGAGAGAGAGAGAGAGAGAGAGAGAGAGAGAGAGAGAGAGAGAGAGAGAGAGAGAGAGAGAGAGAGAGGGGGAAGATTATTATATTCCATTGATGGTTATGATGTGGCAGGCTTTGTCAGTATTGTCATTTTCTTGTATAGATGACTTTTTCAATATCAATTCATTGTGCATTGTTTACAGATTCAAAATGTTTGATATATCCTTGATGTTCTTCTACAGAGGTTATTCACTCAAACCTTTATGGCTATAGAGACGTTGCATTATGATATAATTTGCAAATGTCAGAGTATAAAATGTCTTTCGACGTGTGCCAATATTCACGACGATCGCCAAAAGCAATAAACATTTTATTTGACATGATGTTGTGAAATTATTATAGAGACACTTTCTTGTAGGCGGCTAAAAGGTCATTAATCAGATGAAATATTTCAATATTTGACATGATAAATGAAATTTGGGGAGAAGTGTATGGAATATTTGAGTGGAAGGCCTTTAATAAATGTCTCTCGCCTTTCCAGTAAACAAATCTCGCATTTCTGACAAGCAGTTTTACAGCCCAATATCAGTGAAGTTATTATGCCGCACGAGTGTTAACTTTGTTATTTACACAAAAAAATAATTTTGATAACTTTCTTTTATCTTGCATAAAAGATAAAGAATTAGATTGTATTAATCCGCAGAAAGTAAAAATCTCCTGAGACATCATAATATAGTAGTAGTAGTTGTAGAAATAGTAGCAGTGGTGTTGGTTTGTGAGTAATTCTAGTAATAAAGGTAGTTATGGTACTGGTGACTGCGGTAGTAGTAGTTCTATTAGTAGTGGTGGTGTGATGAATCTGTTAATATTCGTAGCAGTAATAATAATGGTATAATAGTAGAAATAGTAGCTGTGATGTTGATGGTGGTGGTTGTGGTAGTATTGGTAGTAGTAACTCAAGTGGTTGTCGTTGTTGCTGTGACAGTATTGATTGTAATAGTGGTAATATAAATATCAGTAATAGTTGTGGTGCTGGTGGTGCTGGTGGTAGTGGTAATATTATTGGTGGTAGTGTTGCTAATGGTGACTGTGGCAATAGTAGCATAGTAACAATATTAGTGGCAATATCAGTTGCAATTAGTAGTTGTAATAGTAGTAGTAGTAGTAGTGGTGGTGATGATGGGTGTGCAGTAAGTAATAGTCATTGCATTGTGATATGCATGTATCGGAATCATGATGGTGTAAGCTGTAATGGTGATTTTGGCACAATCAGCATAGTAAATATCGATTACTAATGTCTTCACGTCTGTTCTCTTGTCGGCTACTCCGTGTGTGATCTTCCCGTCTAAATAGTAAGTAAAACAGGTAAACTAAACAGGGTTGTAGATTCAAAGATCCAAAATGATGATCGTTAATAAATTCAATGCCCGTATTGTATGTAATGTTACGTTATGAATTTTGAAGTAATTAAAGCACGCGGTTTTGACTCTCTAATCAAATTGAACTCTTTACATGTAAACATGGAACCAGCACCCAGTTGACCTATCTTAACGTTTCATCCTCAAATGAAGGTTTTTCAATATTTTTCTTATTGCTTAGTTGATAACATTGATTTGTTTCCCACAGAACATCCAGCGTACGTCATGAATACTTTTAAAAATGTATTGAGACATGAGGAGAAACTTATAGATTGTATGGAAACTCGAGCCTGATGGCATACACTGTGTCTATTTGTACATTTTTATTTCAATAACATACGATCGTAGAGAATTTGAAGTCTCATACGCATATACTCTATCCACACACAATTTAACCAGTCTAGATTGCACGTGTAATTGTTCATTTTTCTACGATAGTTTTTATATTTTTTTACATGTCACATAACTTTAATCGAGCTGCCAGCAGGCCCGGCTCTTGAGCAAGGCAAACGAGGCAACCACCCTTGGCCCCGAGCTTTCAGGAAATCAACTCCACAAGGCAACTGTTTTGCTTAGGAGCCACGCAAATCGCTTGCTGCCTTGGGAACCGCATGCTGCCTTGGGCCCCACACATCGTTGGACCGGGCCTGTATACCAGATGCTGTAATAATAGGGATTTAAACTTTTTAAATCATGTGAAATAAATTTAATCGAGATACCTGATGCAGTATTAAAATGGATCTTACCTCAATAGCTCTTCGTTAAATATGAATAGTGCAAACAATCGCTACAAATTATGGAACAACAAAAACTCATTTATCAAGAAAAAGGGAAAGAGAACACTGCAATTTCGAGAATAATGCATTGTACTTTAGCAAAATAGTTGATACTAATAAGTCATAAATGTATTTTGCCATTAATCACATAGAGTGAAGGCTGAGTTTGTTTTGTCTTTTGTTCCCTCGTGTAAACAATGTCATAACTACACCAGTCGCAACATTAGTTTCAAGATGTACGACTGATATATATGAATATATCAATAATATATCAGTTACTTTAGCAGCTTTTCTAGGTTACATATATTATCATATATTAACCTTACACAAATGACATTTTAATTGCATTCTTTACCTGCAGTCATTATCAAAGAAATAGATTATTCCGTGACGTTAGTATTAAGCCTTCGTTGTAATAAAAATATGTGCCGACAGCACGCACCATCATCCATTAATGACTAACTGCTGTATAATTATGCATTAATAGAATAATCAGTTAATTGGCAATCACTAAATTAAATACTGGTTCAGCGTTGTTGCATAAATTAACAACTTTAAGTGCCTCTATCGACATGCGCACATTTGTTAAATTTTTGTGGTCGCCAACTCGGTTAGTTATTTAAATTTATTAGTCGGAATATGCAGCTGATTGTTTCGTTTTTACTTTTTTTCTTCTTCTGAAATATATAATTTTCTTTCTTAGAAACTTAGGACAAAATGGACTCCAGTTATGTATGTATGTATGTATGTATGTATGTATGTATGTATGTATGTATGTATGTATGTATGTATGTATGTATGTATGTATGTATGTATGTATGTATGTATGTATGTATGTGTGTGTGTGTGTGTGTGTGTGTGTGTGTGTGTGTGTGTGTGTGTGTGTGTGTGTGTGTGTGTGTTTCATTATTTGCTCTTTAAAACAGATTTCATTCAGTTAATTTTTCATTGTTACACAAGGGAGATAGGAAGATATCTTGTCATTAATGGATTTGCAACACACACACACACACACACACACACACACACACACACACACACATACATATATATATATATATATATATATATATATATATATATATATATATATATATATATATATATATATATATATATATATATATATATATATTTATGTACTATACTATGTTTTTTTCATTAAACTCAGCAGACAGCAAACAATCTGCCTGCACGTACTTCGCCTCAAAATGGTATTGACTGAAGAGGATGGCATTCGGATTTTGCTATATATTATTATTATTATTCACACTGCATGTCAACTCATTTTCCATAGATCAATATAAATGGGTGTTATAAATGGATAAGAAGAAATGAACATGGGTACAAGCAAATAAAGACCCCGAGGTTTCAAGATGTTCCTAAACGTTTGCAGACTCAGATCGATACTGATATATTGGACTTTACAATTGTATGAATATCCCATGTAAGTATATTGTTCTTACTCAAATGTCAGAATCTTTGAAATTTTCCATGCCATACAGAATGAAACTATTCATTGTGGTTATGCATTTGGGCCATATCTCATGATATCTTCATCAGAATAGACCTTGCTTCTATAGATGGCTAGTAACCAATCGTCCATTTTGTGAGTAGCCCATCACAATATATGCTTCTTAAAGTCCCTTCATTTTCCTGGTTTAATTTGTTTTGCAGCATTTGGGGAGAAACGCTAGCCTTTAGAAGTTCCTACACCACATTCATGCTGCTGTTGTTACATTTGGCACGTGATCCAATGCCACCGATCGCAGTGTTATGACTGGATATCTGTACAGGTTATATAGTACTTGCATAAAGTATAGAGCTGTTTCTGTTTTCCATACAGTTTCATAACATTCTGAAAATTTCATATTACACTGCTAATGATGTACTACCCATGAAATTAATTTTACATTGCAGATGTTATTAGAAACACCTCACTGTGTGTACGGGGTCTTAAATATCGCCTTTTTCAATTTCGTTACAGCGGTACGTTGTTATACAGAGTTGGTTTTCCCCTTTGATAAAGAAGAGTCAAGAGATGTATGACTAATAATATACAAGCACGTGCTTGTTTTACAACTGATAATACTGATGTGTGATAGTTATCACGCGCTTCGTCCAAACTCAGCCTACCGACACTCCCTCTGATAACCTGGACAAAATCACCTATATAAGTAAGCGTACTATGATAGTCCTCATACTCAACTTGCAGCAAAACTAACGGAAATACTAGTCAAATCGAGAGAACGAAGAGTCTTTCGATCATCATATACCATTTCGAAGTAAAAGATACAATCATGTCAATCGCTCTACCATGCGTCAACGTCAACGGCAGTTACGCCTATGCTGAGATATCCATTGAAACCCTTCCAGGGTTCGATAATGTAACTTCGGCTGAGATGTCCAGTCCCTTTGCAGTTCATAATGATGAATCTTATCAGCCCCTTCCAAGTTCTGCTCGTCTGCTGACCATGCGTTTCTACTGCACATGAGAGACTTATAATGGTGGGCAAACCGTCCGTTGAAAGAAATAGGTCGCACTGACCAATCAAACATGGAGAATCAGATCAGCTTCTATTGGCTGCAGCTAATGAAGAACTTCTGCAACAAATGTCACACGGGGAAAAAGATCAGTGTAACATAAAGATGCCTGCTACATTGCTGGAGAAATGTGTTCGCCAAATTGCAAGTGCAGCAGAATGTAGCGGGTGGAGCTTTATCAAGTGATTCGATTCTGGTGAAATATTAAACTAGTGTTGTGCCCTATTATACACTAAAACGGTGCCAACCCATCATCATGTGACCGTAATCTAAGAACCGTAACATCGGCAGCAGGAGGGTGACAAAGAGTGCCGAAACAGTGTGCGAAGCCCATGGAAGTTCTTGCAATGTGGTTTAATCTCTTCTGCGGACAAAATCAAGCGCTGGTCTCAGAAGTGTGAACTTTCGTGAAAATAATAGCGAGAAGAAAAGATCCGTGCAATTTCTATAAACATGTTAGAGAAAAATGACATTGCATTAGAGCATTGTATATCTAGACCTGCAGGTTACGTTGTAATCTGAAACATGATGCGACTTTAATACCACATGTTTCCATCTTATTAATGCCAATGCATACGACTCTAATAATATCATGTCTAAGATGCGCATTGTGTGTCTTTTTCCCATGTAATAGATGGATATCCTGTTTTATGTACATACGCCTGTATCATGTATAAACACAAATTAATCTGAATACAGAGAAACCAATATAGCAATAAATACATAACATTTGAAAAAAAATTGTTTTTCATTTTAAATATATCGGACCATTCATCATCTAATGATCTATCTATCTATCTATCTATCTATCTATCTATCTATCTATCTATCTATCTATCTATCTATCTATCTATCTATCTATCTATCTATCTATCTATCTATCTATCTATCTGCGTGCATGCATACATATATATATACGCACGCACGCACGCACACACACACACACATACACACATACATACATACATACATACATACATACATACATACATACATACATACATACATACATACATACATACATACATACATACATACATACATACATACATACATACATACATATAGATTTGACGCTTGTGCCGATATTTTTGTCATTGATGCCTTGTGAAAATAATACAACCACGATCTATTTAATATGTAAAGCCACTTAATATTTTTCTAAACAAATTTCATTTGTGAAAAACCACAAGATATGGTTCGTTCAAATTAGGTTTGAATCCGGTTTATCGCACACAGATTTAAAACAATTACGTCATTGGTTCTCTTATTTGGTATTTTACCAAATATAACTTGATTATCGCCTTATAGCAAGTTAACATTTTGTTATATTCCATCACTTCTGTCACTATAACTATCTCTAAACACTTTACACGAATGTCATGTAAAGAAACGAAAAAAGTATTAGTGAATTAATGCAACCTTGACGTACACCAATCTATTACACTATCAGCAAATAAACTTGATCATTGTCATATAGCAAAGCAAATTTTTAAACATAAAAATCAATATTGACATTATAACTATTACTGGACAGTATTACTAAATAATGAAGCCTTCACGTACACCAATAGATCTTAAATGTATGCCACAAAGCCTTTTTATTTATTTTAACAAATTTCTCCAATGTCTACCAATGTACATTATAAACTGTTGATGTATTTTTAAATATATATATATATATATATATATATATATATATATATATATATATATATATATATATATATATGTAAAATATATATGGCATAGTTCCCCTTTTATAAGCTCCACTTGTTCAGCATATATTAATTCGTTGTGATCAGACGATTTTTTGTTGTTGCAAGATTGATGGGAAACGTCTACGCACAAGTGGAAGAAGACTGCTGCCTATTTCAATATTTGGGTTCTCCATGTCAACATTTGTAAAAGGTATAACTAGTGCAGTAAAACAATCCTTACGGAAGCATCAGACAGTATATAAATCCTTACATAAGTAGCATACAGTACATACATCCTTACAAAAGATTAAGACAGTATACATCAATCCTTACGGAAGCATCAGACAGTATATAAATCCTTACAGAAGTATTAGACAGTGTATAAATCCTTACAGAAGTATCAGACAGTGTATAAATCCTTACGGAAGCATCAGACAGTATATAAATCCTTACAGAAGTATTAGACAGTGTATAAATCCTTACGGAAGTATCAGACAGTACATAAATCCTTACAGAAGTATCAGACAGTGTATAAATCCTTACAGAAGTATTAGACAGTGTATAAATCCTTACGGATGTATCAGACAGTACATAAATCCTTACAGAAGTATCAGACAGTGTATAAATCCTTACGGAAGTATCAGACAGTACAGAAATCCTTACAGAAGTATTAGACAGTGTATAAATCCTTACGGAAGTAACAGACAGTACATAAATCCCTACAGAAGTATCAGACAGTACATAAATCCTTACATAAGTATTAGACAGTGTATAAATCCTTACAGAAGTATCAGACAGTGTATAAATCCTTACAGAAGTATTAGACAGTGTATAAATCCTTACGGAAGCATCAGACAGTACATAAATCCTTACATAAGTATTAGACAGTGTATAAATCCTTACATAAGTATTAGACAGTGTATAAATCCTTACGGAAGCATCAGACAGTATATAAATCCTTACAGAAGTATTAGACAATGTATAAATCCTTACAGAAGTATCAGACAGTACATAAATCCTTACAGAAGTATCAGACAGTGTATAAATCCTTACAGAAGCATCAGACAGTATATAAATCCTTACAGAAGTATTAGACAGTGTATAATTCCTTACGGAAGTATCAGACAGTACATAAATCCTTACAGAAGTATCAGACAGTGTATAAATCCTTACAGAAGCATCAGACAGTATATAAATCCTTACAGAAGTATTAGACAGTGTATAATTCCTTACGGAAGTATCAGACAGTACATAAATCCTTACAGAAGTATCAGACAGTGTATAAATCCTTACAGAAGCATCAGACAGTATATAAATCCTTACAGAAGTATTAGACAGTGTATAATTCCTTACGGAAGTATCAGACAGTACATAAATCCTTACAGAAGTATCAGACAGTGTATAAATCCTTACAGAAGTATTAGTGTATAAATCCTTAAGGAAGTATCAGACAGTACATAAATCCTTACAGAAGTATCAGACAGTGTATAAATCTTTACAGAAGTATCAGACAGTACATAAATCCTTACAGAAGTATTAGACAGTGTATAAATCCTTACGGAAGCATCCGACAGTACATAAATCCTTACAGAAGTTACAGACAGTACATAAATCCTTACATAAGTATTAGACAGTGTATGAATCCTTACAGAAGTATCAGACAGTGTATAAATCCTTACAGAAGTATTAGACAGTGTATAAATCCTTACGGAAGCATCAGACAGTACATAAATCCTTACAGAAGTATCAGACAGTGTATAAATCCTTACGGAAGCATCCGACAGTACATAAATCCTTACAGAAGTATCAGACAGTACATAAATCCTTACATAAGTATTAGACAGTGTATAAATCCTTACAGAAGTATCAGACAGTGTATAAATCCTTACAGAAGTATTAGACAGTGTATAAATCCTTACGGAAGCATCAGACAGTACATAAATCTTTACATAAGTATTAGACAGTATATAAATCCTTACATAAGTATTAGACAGTGTATAAATCCTTACGGAAGCATCAGACAGTATATAAATCCTTACAGAAGTATTAGACAATGTATAAATCCTTACAGAAGTATCAGACAGTACATAAATCCTTACAGAAGTATCAGACAGTGTATAAATCCTTACAGAAGCATCAGACAGTATATAAATCCTTACAGAAGTATTAGACAGTGTATAATTCCTTACAGAAGTATCAGACAGTACATAAATCCTTACAGAAGTATCAGACAGTGTATAAATCCTTACAGAAGTATTAGTGTATAAATCTTTAAGGAAGTATCAGACAGTACATAAATCCTTACAGAAGTATCAGACAGTGTATAAATCCTTACAGAAGTATCAGACAGTACATAAATCCTTACAGAAGTATTAGACAGTGTATAAATCCTTACGGAAGTATCAGACAGTACAAAAATCCTTACAGAAGTATCAGACAGTACATAAATCCTTACAGAAGTATTAGACAGTGTATAAATCCTTACGGAAGTATCAGACAGTACATAAATCCTTACAGAAGTATTAGACAGTGTATAAATCCTTACGGAAGCATCCGACAGTACATAAATCCTTACAGAAGTATCAGACAGTGTATAAATCCTTACGGAAGCATCCGACAGTACATAAATCCTTACAGAAGTATCAGACAGTACATAAATCCTTACATAAGTATTAGATAGTGTATAAATCCTTACAGAAGTATCAGACGGTGTATAAATCCTTACAGAAGTATTAGACAGTGTATAAATCCTTACGGAAGCATCAGACAGTACATAAATCCTTACATAAGTATTATACAGTATATAAATCCTTACATAAGTATTAGACAGTGTATAAATCCTTACGGAAGCATCAGACAGTATATAAATCCTTACAGAAGTATTAGACAGTGTATAAATCCTTACGGAAGTATCAGACAGTACATAAATCCTTACAGAAGTATCAGACAGTGTATAAATCCTTACGGAAGCATCAGTCAGTATATAAATCCTTACAGAAGTATTAGAAAGTGTATAAATCCTTACGGAAGTATCAGACAGTACATAAATCCTTACAGAAGTATCAGACAGTGTATAAATCCTTACAGAAGTATCAGACAGTGTATAAATCCTTACGGAAGCATCAGACAGTACATAAATCCTTACAGAAGTATCAGACAGTGTATAAATCCTTACAGAAGTATTAGACAGTGTATAAATCCTTACGGAAGCATCAGACAGTACATAAATCCTTACAGAAGTATCAGACAGTGTATAAATCCTTACGGAAGCATCCGACAGTACATAAATCCTTACAGAAGTATCAGACAGTACATAAATCCTTACATAAGTATTAGACAGTGTATAAATCCTTACAGAAGTATCAGACAGTGTATAAATCCTTACAGAAGTATTAGACAGTGTATAAATCCTTACGGAAGCATCAGACAGTACATAAATCTTTACATAAGTATTAGACAGTATATAAATCCTTACATAAGTATTAGACAGTGTATAAATCCTTACGGAAGCATCAGACAGTATATAAATCCTTACAGAAGTATTAGACAATGTATAAATCCTTACAGAAGTATCAGACAGTACATAAATCCTTACAGAAGTATCAGACAGTGTATAAATCCTTACAGAAGCATCAGACAGTATATAAATCCTTACAGAAGTATTAGACAGTGTATAATTCCTTACAGAAGTATCAGACAGTAGATAAATCCTTACAGAAGTATCAGACAGTGTATAAATCCTTACAGAAGTATTAGTGTATAAATCTTTAAGGAAGTATCAGACAGTACATAAATCCTTACAGAAGTATCAGACAGTGTATAAATCTTTACAGAAGTATCAGACAGTACATAAATCCTTACAGAAGTATTAGACAGTGTATAAATCCTTACGGAAGCATCCGACAGTACATAAATCCTTACAGAAGTTACAGACAGTACATAAATCCTTACATAAGTATTAGACAGTGTATAAATCCTTACAGAAGTATCAGACAGTGTATAAATCCTTACAGAAGTATTAGACAGTGTATAAATCCTTACGGAAGCATCAGACAGTACATAAATCCATACAGAAGTATCAGACAGTGTATAAATCCTTACGGAAGCATCCGACAGTACATAAATCCTTACAGAAGTATCAGACCATACATAAATCCTTACATAAGTATTAGATAGTGTATAAATCCTTACAGAAGTATCAGACGGTGTATAAATCCTTACAGAAGTATTAGACAGTGTATAAATCCTTACGGAAGCATCAGACAGTACATAAATCCTTACATAAGTATTATACAGTATATAAATCCTTACATAAGTATTAGACAGTGTATAAATCCTTACGGAAGCATCAGACAGTATATAAATCCTTACAGAAGTATTAGACAGTGTATAAATCCTTACGGAAGTATCAGACAGTACATAAATCCTTACAGAAGTATCAGACAGTGTATAAATCCTTACGGAAGCATCAGTCAGTATATAAATCCTTACAGAAGTATTAGAAAGTGTATAAATCCTTACGGAAGTATCAGACAGTACATAAATCCTTACAGAAGTATCAGACAGTGTATAAATCCTTACAGAAGTATCAGACAGTGTATAAATCCTTACGGAAGCATCAGACAGTACATAAATCCTTACAGAAGTATTAGATAGTGTATAAATCCTTACGGAAGCATCAGACAGTACATAAATCCTTACAGAAGTATTAGACAGTGTATAAATCCTTACAGAAGTATTAGACAGTGTATAAATCCTTACAGAAGTATCAGACAGTACATAAATCCTTACAGAAGTATTAGACAGTGTATAAATCCTTACGGAAGTATCAGACAGTACATAAATCCTTACAGAAGTATCAGACAGTACATAAATCCTTACAGAAGTATTAGACAGTGTATAAATCCTTACGGAAGTATCAGACAGTACATAAATCCTTACAGAAGTATCAGACAGTGTATAAATCCTTACGGAAGCATCAGACAGTACATAAATCCTTACAGAAGTATCAGACAGTACATAAATCCTTACAGAAGTATTAGTGTATAAATCCTTACAGAAGTATCAGACAGTGTATAAATCCTTACAGAAGTATTAGACAGTGTATAAATCCTTACGGAAGCATCAGACAGTACATAAATCCTTACATAAGTATTAGACAGTGTATAAATCCTTACATAAGTATTAGACAGTGTATAAATCCTTAAGGAAGCATCAGACAGTATATAAATCCTTACAGAAGATTAAATCAAGATCAGCATCTGCTGAATTAAATTTTAACTCTAATATATGTTTCAAATAAATTTGTATCGATGTCAACATTTCTATATTTAGTTACTCAACCTAACAATTTATGTATTCATGCTTACAAGCAATTTAAATGCGCTCAGCAAATAATTTCAATTTTATTTAATTGCGACACAATCCTGAAACAAAAATATTATGTACGTCTATTTTAGGGGTATTTGTATATACTTTCCTATTTGAAAGAAAAAACGCACGTTTTTTGATCGTATTAAATTGCGAAAATGCATTTACATGCCATAACATCTGATCATAGAAACACTATTTTCTTTCATTTGAGAAGACTCAGAAAATAGGTTCAATAGATGTTTCTTTCCTGTTAAAGAAGAACTTTGACACATTGTATTAATGACATTTTAATAGAAGTGATGTATTGCCGTAGAAGGATTCATCTTAAGCCAAAACTGTAATTAAATAAACATTAAATAAACAACTATCAATGTGCTCTTATTCAAAGTTTATGTTGATCAGTAATCATTCTACGATGAAGAGAACAACGAATCTTGGCTATTTATCTAGGTCTGGTGTTATGGAAGTGTCATGTTGAGAAACACGAAGATTAATGTCATTTTATCCAGTTCTGCAGTTACCCTTTTATAACGATGCAAACAGTGAGGAATAGTGCCTTTTCATCCTGGTTTGATGTTACATTGTATAACGATGAGAACAAAGATAAATAGTCGCTATTCATCCTGGTCTGGTGTTACGGCGGTATGAGGATGAGAACAAAGGACTATTCATGCTGGTAATATTAGTCAACTCACCAAAATACATATTTGATACTGTTGGTCAACTCACCAAAATACATATTTGATACTGTTGGTCAACTCACCAAGAGATGTACTGATACTATTAGTCAACTCAGCGACGCATTTGTTTGTCAACCCAATAAAAGACGCATTTGATACTAAAAGTCAACTCAGTAAGGGACGCATTTGATATTATTAGTCAACCCACCAAGAGAAGCATTTTATAGTATTAGTCAACTTACCAAGAGACGCATTTGATACTGTTAGTCAACTCGGTAAGAGACGCATTTGATACTGTTAGTCAACTCGGTAATCGACGCATTTGATATTATTAGTCAACTCGCTAAGATACGAATTAGATAATTTTAGTCAGCTTAGTAAGAGACGCATACTTGTTTATGTAAATTATGGCGGAAAAATTTCTTTTAACTGGTTTTATACTAAAGAAGTATTGTTTATTTTGCATTTGTTGAATTACCATTTTGGCCATTCTCTGATATATCAGCAGAAAAGTACACATTCATATGCTGAAGAAAAAATAAAGAATGTTCAGAATACATAGTTTAAGCGTTGGCGTTTTTTGAGTCGGTTACCATGGTGATTTTCCTGTGTTTTATTTATTGTTTGAATATCCGCTTGTACATTTTGTTCGAGTTATGCTGAAATACTTATCGGGAAAACTTAATAGACTACCGATGTTGCCTAAGACCGAATTCCTGGCTGATCCAAGTCAATACTTTCAACTCTCATGGACGATAAAGGAAAACTCATTAAACACGTGGACATAATACATCGTGGGACATTTTTAAACTAACATGTAGTTTGATCTTGGTACACTTAGAAAATGGCGTGTAGTTAGGTCTTGGTACACTTCGAAAAGGACGTGTAGTTAGATCAAAATACACTTCGAAACTAACGTGTGGTTAGATTTTGGTACACTTCGAAAATGAGGTGTATTTATATCTTGGTACACTTTGAAAATGACGTGTAGTTATATCTTGGTATTCGTCGAAGACGACGTATAGTTAGATCCTGGTACACCTGGAAAAATGCGTGGTGTAAGATTGTGGTACAGTTCGAAGAAGACATGGAGGTTGTTCCCACAACGATTTTCAGAATGAAATCATTGCTGTTTACCTCTGTGTTTGGATCCTTTAGGAGATAGCGTCGTTAACATAGACACCAATAGTTGCAGGCACATCGATTGACCTGAAATCTATCGCACACACATAGAAGACAAATGTGTAGGAGCTTGAATCAACAAACATCCCGAATAGATTATTCTGAGTTTGACAGTGGTGGGCCTATTAGTTACAGCAACCTATATCAAAATAAGAAAGGACGACTCCATACCAAATGTATAGTGAAAGGACTCATATTAAAACTATAAGAAAGCCTAAAAGTAAGTCAATATCAATAATTCGTGTCACTATGGTAGATCCTAATGGAAGTTTCAACCGTCGCTGTGTTTTTCATCTGACTCTCATCCAGATCCTTCTTTTCTGTCTTAGGTTTTTATATTAAGGTTGTTTACATCCAGATTTGTTCATTCCATCCTAGCATCTGTACTGGAATCAGTCTGTCAGCTGTGTGAAGATATATTTACAAAATATTTCTTTATTTAAATTATTCATTGGAATACAAAGAACTCTTTGATTCAGAAAAAAAATCTCTATTCATTCGGAGCACCACTATAATTCATTCGGAATACTCTATATATTTCGACTTGTGATAGATCTTTGAGGAATACATTCGGAATACCACATGAATTAATTTCCTTGTATTTATTTCACAATACTGAAAGTTTCTTTTACATTTTCACTCTGTTTTCTCGGGGAAAATTCTATGTTGAATTATATGTGTAAGTAATCTCACTCCTTTAATTGGTTAATGCATATAGGTGCTTGTCAGTAGATGCGTCGATACTGATTACTGAAACGGAGTATTGTTTTTATGTTCAGCTTTAACATTACATTCCCTTTGCTCCTGTACATTTTCTTAACATGGGTTTTCGATCAGTAGATTTAGTTTCAACATTACATTTTCCATTATCCTTCTACAATCCCATAATGCTAAACCTATGGAAATGTTGAACATTGCATTTCCCATTATTCCAAGAAAGTTTGCAATTGTCACGTGGTAATCCTTATAAGGTTTCTAACATTGCATTTCCCACTGTCCACATGAAGTTTCACACAATATTAAACCTCTGATCTAATGTTGAATTCATCTCCTATACAGTCGCCACTTTACGGTCACATTCCAAAATGACGACCGTAACGGTGTTTTCTTATAGTCCCATGTGTTTCCAGCCTATCCTCCATTACTACTAACTGATGAAATCTGCAATCGACACGCATGAAAAGTCCAGTTTTCACGAAAAGTCTGGATTACTCAATTTATTTTTCGTGTTTTCAATTTAGTTTACGATTTGTTGCATATACAACTACCGACAGATCTGGGTCTGTATTAGACCCACATCGACCCAACTCTACCGACAGTAAAGGGTCAATTTCACTTGTTCAACTGATTAGACTTATCAAACCATTACACCCATATCAGCCGGCGTATGATATTGCGACATATCGGAGTCTATCTTTGATCTAGTCCGAGTTTCCTCTCACACTTGCCAAACCATTTTTGCTATTTGAACATTTAAGCTGGGGTGTCTGGTCTGAGTCCACTACCTATCGAAAAGTTGGAAAAGAATTTAGCGACACCATTTGGGCTGGCATCGGGTAGTCGCTTACTAGCCGGCCTAGCAAACTTGAACGACTTTACCTGCATGAAATCGATAGGAATATGATTTATTTTCTAAACATTCGCGAGCATAGCATTCGTCATTTCTTAAATCAGCTGACAAACGAGACGAAAGTACATCGTTGCTAAGATTTTACCTGGATTTCGCCATTTGCATTCCGAGTTACAGAATGTAACTGTTGGTCGAAGAATGCCAGTTTTTTTTCAAAGGAATGTCCAAATTTGTTAATCTCTTAACCTGATAGTAATACACTTCTGTTGTAAAGTTCCCTCTTTTGACTGCATCGGTCATATGCTAAGGAGAAAGAAAACACGTGATGTACACGTGACGATTGCATGCATAACTTTTTTTTTTTAATAAATTCCATTTGTCTAAATTGTGAACTTTCAATGTTGATTCGTAAGTGATTTATTTGGTCATGTTAAAAAAAAATGTTATGATCATAAAATATAAGTTAGTTCAAACGCTTCTCGATATACTCGCTCAAGACTAAGTTTAAACTTAGAAATTATTGTCTCATACTCATTCATTTATTCATTTTTTTCATTTTTGCTCATTTGTTCTTATGTCGAAGTTTTCTTTCCTCTCCTCCATGACAGACTCTCTTTCGCTCTTTTTACTTTCTTTAATTTATACATGTATCAACAGAAATCTATTACTAAATTATGTACTGCATCCAATATGTCAGCTGATATGTGATATGTATAAACAGACCTGTGAAATATTTTCCAACAATCTGAAATTTCCCATGACTAAACCCATCGCATATTATATGAAGTAATGGGCGAATTTGTGTTTACAATTAGCAACAACAGCAGGAAATAATAATAATAATAATAATAATAATAATAATAATAATAATAATTATTATTATTATTATTATTATTATTATTATTATTATTATTATTATTGAGGGTCCCTGACCCACCCCCGTTTAAATTTCCTATTCTAGTTGTGTTTCCCAATGACTATGATTTGTTTTATTATTATTATTATTATTATTATTATTATTATTATTGAGGGTCCCTGACCCCCCTTTAAATTTCCTATACTAGTTGTGTTTCCCAATGACTATGTTTTGTTTTATTATTATTATTATTATTATTATTATTATTATACTTAATTCATTAATAGTAAGTAGTAGAGAGTTGTATCAACACTAGTATCATTTATACTATTGCGTAATGTAGTAGTAGTAGTAGCAGCAGCAGTAGTAGTAGTAGTAGCAGTAGTAGTAGTAGTATCCCTTGTTTGATGTCCTATCTTAAGTTCCATATTATGACCACGCGATAACTTGGATCTGCTTTAACAGGTGTGACATGTTCATTCATAAATATAGTTTCATCATTTTCTTTTCTCAGATGCCCTTTACTCATCGCTAAAAATAACTCTACCCGCAGGTTAAGAAAAGGCGTTTTCAGAGGGTGGAGAGTGGGCGGTCTTTTACATCAAGGAGGAGCAGAGGCCAAACCCATCTATTACCAATGTTTCTAAAATTATCCATTTTATCGATTGGGTGCTATTTTAGTGAATTTGGACACTGATCACGGCATCGTTTAACACACGTTCTGTCATGTATGATACGGGCCTGGACGGGGTGTAATGGATGGATCTAAGCATACATTTTTACTGAGTCAACTGAAAGGAATTTTGATTCATAATCACCGTAAAACTGTCGAAGTGTAAAATATGTACTTGTAGTTTGTTAGTGAGATTGTCAAATAACGCTGACAATCGTAATTTCAAGGACGTCAGCAACCATGATATAGGAGTCAACGGTGAAACATTCAAAATGTTTGTAGAAAATGTTTGGGGTGTTTTTCTGCATCGAGTGATTTCAATCATATGTTAATTTTCAATCTTCGCACACCACTTCTCTCCTTCCATATTCCACAGACGGACACATATTACAGGAGTGGGTGGGTGTTACAATTTGACCTTTGACTTCCACTAGCACACAAGTGAAAAACCGCTGTCAACAAGAGAAAAGCTTACTTTTTAATAAGGGGCCCCGAGTGGCCGAGTGGTCTAAAGCGCTCACCGTTACGGATCACTGCAATCTCACCTCTGTCTGCGTGGGATCGAGACTAAGATTCGGCTAATGTATTTATGTGAGAAAGCTTGCCAGTAGCTTCTCGTGGGTCGGTGTTTCTTTCCGGGGGTTTTCCCGGGTTCTTCCTCCACCAATAATACTGGCCGCCATGTAAAGCCTATTGTGTGCTTAAAAATGGCGTTAAACCCGACAACAACTTTTTAATTATTAAAAAAATGTTTAAGTAGACAACATCAGCTTGGCACAACATTATTAAGTCACGTGATTGTGAGGTGAACTCGCTGACCAGATGCCGTTATGCATTGCAGCACGCCCGTCGATGTGAGTAGGTACGAGAACCATTCTAAGATTTCTAAAACTGAAATACACATGTTCTACTATTTAACCTAATTGTTCCATACTTTCAAATATCCATTGATCTCAGTTCGACTGTAAGCTTAAATCGTTTTTTACCCATTATAAAACTATCAGGGTATATTGTACTCGCTGATAAAAAAAAATATATAAAAGTCCAGTGTGCATGCTCATAATTATGGCACAGTCGTATATTTGATAACACTGACAGATATAAACATAAAGCCAATTATGTCACTTGGTGCCATCCCGCAAATTTAATATTATATATAAAGTAAACCTATTTTTGCATTAAAGTTTAACAAAACAAAGGGTCATGAGCATGAAGCTGTTTCCCATTTTTAAAATTATATTATAGAAAATACTACAAGACACGAAGACAAACATAGTAATCGGGCATAGTTTGCCCGTTTGAGCCCTTCTGGTCACACGGCCATGAAAGTTATGTGCACTGTGTCATATGTCCTAATTCTATAATCTAAGTTCAAGCAAAAGTAGAACACGCAAATATAAAGCCCAGCCCATATCGGGCTTTTAAAATGGTTATATTGGGATATAACGTAACAATCGTTGTGCTAAAGATATTGAAATTCTTATATAGCGCATGGGTTGCAGAGCTTTCGTAGCACTAGACATCGTCAGTGATGAATACGTTGCTTCGAATTCTAGAGATGTGTTTGTTTATTAGTGTGTTTAAAATGAGGGGGGGGGGGGGTCGGTCAAATAAGACGGAGATATAAGTATGATGTGATATCATGTTTCACGAGATACCCTTATGACCATCAGGCCAAAAGGTACAAGATAAGATTGGCTGTATCACAGATATCTACTTTGCAACAGCATTGTGCAATAATATGATGCAATTGCATATAAATGCATATTAAGTTTGAGAGATTTAAAACATTGTTTAAGAATTTGTAACCGTGGTGGAGTTTTATTTGGTGTTGTTTTATTTTAATTGCATGTACCCAATGTCTTCATAAAATGTAGCTTTAAATTGGATAATTGTGCGTGTGTGTGTGTGTGTGAGAGAGAGAGAGAGAGAGAGAGAGAGAGAGAGAGAGAGAGAGAGAGAGAGAGAGAGAGATTTGGAATTTTAAGATAGCTTTAAAACGTTTTCAGTCATATCGTTACAAAGTATGCGGTGTGGCAATTTATAGTGATGTCTAGCTCTGGGGCATCATGCTGTAGACATGTAGCATGTTGTCAAACCCAGACACATAATCCTGACACCAGGCTGACCAGTCCCGACACTGAGTCGTAATGCTGAGCACCTAGTCAGGCAGCTGCTAGTACCATTTGTATAAGCCTTTAATAATACTCAGCCAGGGTTCGAACCAGCGACCTCGCGTATCCGAGGCGGACGCTCTAACCACTATGTCGGGTCACATGGACCAAAAGTATCAAGTTTGTGAGACATACGTGGTATAAAAATTATAAGAATGACACATTGTATGAGCGTGGGCCAAAAGGCAATATAACCCGCGCACCTGTAGTCGGACCACTGTGGCTTAGTTCACAAACAAGAGCAGTTGTCCGATTTGCTTTTGCGATCTTTCCAACCATACAAGTCGTAGTTTGTTTATATCTGGTTGGGTACAGATGATTGAATGACCGACTGCATAAATGGATGAAGGAGCAAACAACAAAAAATGAAAGATAAACGAAAGAATGAATGAATCTATCGATGCGCAGTGAATTAATAAACAATCAGCCAACTCACTTAATCTGTCAATGACTTAAATATATGGAGAAAAATGAGATGGCTTTTGATATCTTGTGATGCAATGACCACTCACTGTTTCTTCTGCAAGTGTAGTGTCACGTGCTTAGGCTCGAATAAACAGTAACGTAGAAAGAGTGAAAATATCAAGCTTATAAAAACTTAATAAACAATTTATTGAGCACAAATATTTTCCAGAAAAGAAACATAACTTACGGTTTTAAGAATCAATTCCAAAATTAATCCAAAAATAATACAAAATATAATCCACTATTGAAATTACAAAAGTCCTGGTAATAAAATGTCCTAATAATTCCCAGTTCGAATCTTAGTGAAGCATCCAAGATGGAAGACGATGTCACGTGATGAAGTCAGCTCTGGTTTTATGAAATTCAATGAGCACAATTATTTTCCAGATAAATAACAAAATAAATCCTCTTGATCCAAACGAATTGAAATAATTTTCAGTAATTTAAAATACCTCAAAACAATACACAACTTAGTATTCTTACAGCCCAACTTCTACTAAATAGTTCGCTCCAAAACATAATTTATATACCTGTTTTTACGTAAACAAGGAAGGGGTCACATGATCTTCTAGAATCTTTAGAACAAATTTGCGTTCAAAATATCTCGTGCACACCGTATGACCCAACTAAAAATAGAAAGATGTTTATAACAAAGCTCCATAATGTCCTTGGAATCAACCAATCATTTTAAAAGCTTGTTTACAACTCTGAAGCTAGGTCAGAAATGAGGTCAACATCTGGAGTTTATTTGTAAAGTACAGGTTATCTCCCAAGGAATGAATCTTAAACTTAAAATGTCAAATTTGAATCTGACAAACAAACAATTAAAATAAAAATAAATGACTTAAATCAAATATACGTAACAGTAGCCTTCATCCACCTTCCACACCTCACATTCCCTTAAAAAATGCAATGTCTTTATTTTATGAGACTTCCCAAACATTCCTTACTCACTGTACGCGGGGGTGGATACGTGATAGATTTGGGGTTTTGGGGATGGTGTATGAGAGAGTGGAGAAGATGGTCGAAAATTGTATTGTTGCAAATTAGGTTATATCAGAATAAAAAGGATGGGCGATTTTATATGGCAAGTTATGGATGTTGCTCTAGTTTAAAGGATACTAAATAATTGTTTGAAAGACAAGGCTTGCTGAACAGGCAATACAACATCTGCTGCCTCGTTACCAGTACATATACTTTTTCCCTGTAAGGTGTGGTTTCCGGTAACAAATTGGGTTGGTCAGAAAGGAACACGTCTGAGTCTGGCGGCCATTAGCACAGATACAAATTTCGGGTATTTGTCAAAACCTTATATCAAGTCATTACCTCCGAAACTGGAGAGCGTGACAACATGCAAAGCAAATCGTAAGCGAAAGATTTTAACACCGATGTCATGATAATAAACAAGGTAGTAGTGCCATATCTTTGGAACTGTTTGTTACTCAAAACATACACACATTTTCTCCAAGATGGCTGACTAGAGATAATATCTAAAAATGTATAGTAATCCGCCAGAGAGCAGAGTCGCTTACTTAGCGGCGATGGATCAGATTGTGACCCGACCGCAGTGAAGTGATCATTGCCAGGCTTTATTAAAAGATGGATCGCCACGATAGATCAAGCTGCGACAAAGCAACAACTACTTGTACAATAACCTCGACCCTTGACCCTCACAGAGCTGCGTGGCTTAAAAAGAAAACAAGTAACAGTATATACATATATACAATCCATGTTGGGGGTTGGATCTAGGCAAGGAAATCCCCATTCAAGAGGTGTCCATTATTTATCTCCGCAAGAGGCTTGTCCGAGTAGATATACTTATAATGTAACCCCCGCGACTGGGACTTCCTTGTCTAGGTTCAAACCCCAACGTAGGTTATTTTTCTCACCTAATATTTTTCTTTAAAGTAAAAAGAATTTCAATAGAGTTCACGTCCCAATGCGTAGATGCGGCGCATGAATACAAATATGGTGATGAGAGTTGTGGTGTGACCGTTTGATCCGAAAAATACAGTTGATACGCGTGAGCAAGGAAGAAAAACAATATAAAATGTCGCATATTAATGAGGTATTATCACATTTAATACATGGATCTTATATGAAACTGACAATAAATATTTATTGCAAAGAAACTGTTTCGTTTCATCAGTTCCAATTTTGAAAAAAAAATTACTCCCTTGTATAAAAGACCCTCAAAATATGGACCCTAGTGGTTAACCATGTGATAAACTTTGAAGTTCACAGATTCTTTGAAAATGTATGTAACTGTCTTGGAAAAATTGTATGTGCTGCAGTAAAATTTGTTTATGGATTAGTGTGTTGAAAGATAAATGATTCCTTCTGGATTGTAAGTGCAATATTTGTCATTAAATATTGCAGGTATATTTTTTATTCAACTGGGACTGGGGCACAATGGAGATGCGTAACAAAATTAGAATAAAGCATGTTTGACATTACACATTTTTGGCTGTTACTAAGTATTCCGTAATTTGTTAAGAGAGTTGGGAGGCCATGAAGTGTATAGGTCTATTGTCTATGTGCATGGATCAATGTTTTCTGTCATAGTTCATTTTACACAGTATTGAGAATTTTATCCTATCTGTAGCACAGTAAATTTTCAGGTCAGCGTCTTTAAATTTTACTCACGGTATATAATTTGTTTTACACGAATTGTTTATTGATTTGATTAATTTACATTTAATGACCCTGACCTGAAAATATACTGAGCTTGGCCATCATATAGGATAAAATTGACCATGCTGGTTGGAACGAACTAACATTTCAAAACCTCGAAATAGTATGCATGTGTAAATTTTTCTCTATCAAAATGTTTTTGTATGGTGTGTTCTCAAAGATGGATTGACCTTAAGTTACTATGTTTTTTGTTTTATATATTTGTTGTTGTTTTACTTTAGAACAACTACGTCAGGCACAGCAGAAGACAAGAAGGCTTTCTTTTCTTAAAAGTAGTTCTGAGCGTATGGATACCTTGATTGAGACGACTGGTCTGAGATGATTAGACTGAGATAAGAAAAAGAAGGTTAGCAAAAAATTTCTCTATCGCATGGGTGAGTAAAAGGATCCAGGGTATGAAAGTTCCCTATATGACTAGCTTGAGTGAAACACCCATCAAAGATCTTTCAGTATAACCTACCACTTTTGTTATAAAAATCATTTAAAATGTCTCTGAATACGTTGAAAAATATTAGTATCCTGATCTTTTGTTGTATTTGTTTCAAAAATCATAACTTTAGGTGCAATATATAACCATATTTGTCATTTAGGTCTGTATTTTAATAATGTTATGTCAGTACATGCAGACGTTTGATGCACACTTGAGAATCCCAGCACTTAGTTATGCATGCTATGTTGATAAATCGAAAGGTATGCGTTAATCTATTCAATGTTCAGCTGCATGACACATTACAGTATCTTGAATTATGCAGTATATAGACCGAGCCACATTTCTTTCATTGTTTTCTTCTTTTTGTATGCACTTTGTACAGAGGAGTCAATTATTCTGCATGGTTCGTATCACTTGAATTTTACATTCTTTCATTTGCGTCATTTGTTGAATTGTTCCTCGGGAATGTCTATTTATAACATTTCGATACACATGGTATCACGTGTACCAAATCCTCATCGCATGAATCGGGTCATGTCGCCGACATAGTTTCGCGCTCGTACGTAAACAAATTACATTCTTGATAACTAGATTATTCAACTGATCTTCTGATCTTGCAAGGATAGGAACTAATTGATTATACTGCTGAGCGAGAATAAACTGCAGATGCGTGACAACAATTTTTATGACAAAACACAAAAATAGGTGTTGAGTTTTAATTTCAGAAAATTCATTCTTTTAGTGGCATTTTACAGACCATAATTCAGGTTATTTATGTTCATGTTACAGCGGCTGATCAAAGATAATATATAGATGCGTATCAAAATCGAAGCAATGGAAACTTAGAATAGGAACACGGTTGAGACATATTGGCGCCAAACTTTCTTAATTTGATGCATAACCAGCCATTAATCTTCAAATATATTACTAATCAACCACAAATACAAATCGACTTGACGACCAGTTTTGTTGTTGTTCGTGTCGAAGCCACTTATAAAGAAACGATGGCCAGATTGATGTCCAGGAAATAGGAGCAAAATGTTAGAGACACACCGAGGCAGCCGACCAGCAGGTTGACCTGGACTGATATCGAATCAGCGACCATTGGTTTACCACTTACCGACCGCCTGATTATTATTATTATTTTTATTATTATTATTATTATTATTATTATTATTATTATTACTATTATTATTATTATTAAGTGCTTTCCGCTTCGATATATAGGTTTCAAGTGATATGAATATATAATGATAGATAGCGGAGTGTTAAATCATTAAGCTAAGTGTTAACTACCTCTTGCCATGAGAGTGAGTTCTAGTTCGCCTGATTCCTTACTTTGGACCTTGCTGTCCCATTTGTGGAAGACGAGCTCATGGCTGTGTGGATCAAAGGCCTGGGTGCATGAGAGCCAGGAAATATGTCCTTTTACACTTTTCACGGTTCGATTTCATCCTCATTGCTGTAATACTGTCAGAAACGCTTCAGTTTAGATTTTAAGAGTCGTTTGTTTCTGAGAAAAGCTGCTGAAAATTCAGTCTTTGATGACGAGGCATTCTCTTTAAAAATGCGTTTTGAAACCTAATATTACATTTACTTAAAGCTATTTTGGACTTGAACATTCAGAGATGTGTTACATCATACAATCAGGTTGAACTAACCTCATCACGTATATGCATTTGTGCTTGATAACCTAATGGTTCTAATAGATTCGTTCGATGGGGATCATACGTCAGTGGCCAAAAACATCGTGTAAATTATTGACTAAGATACGGTTTACATAAGTATGTCAAATGTTGACTTGAAACGTTTATTTATCGAATACATACATTGTTTTGTTATCACGCATCATATGACCGCAATCTTAGCTAACTTGAAATAGCTAACTTGAAATAGATCGCGGTCTTTAGAGAGTTAACAAGGAAATGATGTCATCTACCCACACGTGCTTCGGCAGATAACTTGCCTAGATGCAATCCGGCTAATATTGATATGTTCAAACCGATAATCCAGATGTTTTGTTTGTCTGTTTGTTTGTTTGTTTGATAAGGATTTTTAACGTTGCTTTAACAATATTTCAGTCATTACGCTACGATGACTGCAGTGAGGCAGTTTATAGTGTTGTCTAGCACTGGGACATCATGCCGCAGACATGCAGCATATGTCCCACCCAGTCACATTATCCTGACACCAGGTCGACCAGTCCTAACACTAACCTCTTAAAGCTGAGCGTCAAGAGGCTGCTGTTAGTACCATTTCTGTAAGTCTTTGGTATGACTCGGCCGGGGATCGAACCCACGACCTCCCGCTCTAATCACTAGGCCACCTGAGAGGTTTAGCCTAAATGCAATCTGGCTAACAAGGAAATGTTCAAACCGATAGCTTAGATACAATCTGGCTAACAAGGATATTTTCCAACCGATCGCCTAGATGCAATCTGACTAACAAGGATATTTTCAAACCGATCGCCTAGATGCAATCTGGCTAACAATGATATTTTCAAACCAATAACCTAGATGCAATCCGGCTAACAAGGATATGTTTAAACCGATAGCTTAGATGCAACAACAACAATGAAATGCTATCACTTGAAGCAGACTAGTAGCCAGAAAAACAGTGTAAGCAGCTTTCGATACCTTTATAAAAATGAATTCTTCTAATACAATTTGTGACAGATATCATCAGCTTTTGCTTTCGATAACATGCGCCATCAAGTAACGCCCTCATTATTATGAATTCAAGCAATATGAACATAAAATACGGTTGAGAAAACAGATCGCCAGTTAGCCGTTCATACAATTGACGCACATTTTTCAGTAGCTGAACATCGCCGCCCAAGAAAATCGCCGATAACAGTTGTTCAAAGATGTTATCCTGTTTTGTTTTAATAGCATTATTATCATGATTATTTTATGTGACTGGCGTATTATTCACTGAGAGAGAGAGAGAGAGAGAGAGAGAGAGAGAGAGAGAGAGAGAGAGAGAGAGAGAGAGAGAGAGAGAGAGAGAGACAGAGAGAGAGAGAGAGAGAGACAGACAGACAGAGGTACAAAGAGACAGACAGACAGTGGTTTACGACTAATCAATCAAGAAACGAATTAATGATTTTAATTAGTTTTGATGCTACACCTCAATGATTTGAAATTTAAAATAAATGACACTAACAGCTAATTTATTTTGTTTGTTTATAATTTTAAGTTTATTTGATTTAATTTCTTTTTGGTTGCAAGAAACAAACTGGACCACAAAACAATTTTACAAATTATTCACACTAGTAAGTGAAAGTAGCGTTCACTTATTGTGACAGGAAGTCAGTTTGTTCTGCTTGTTATTTCATCCCTTCTGCAGCTAGATTGTATCGAAAGTAATTGTTTTATTGTGGAGACCATCTGAAAATATATGATTGAAATCTGCCTATGTCATATTTGTGGGATAAAGACTTCAAAGATTGTAGGCTATAAATGGCGGCCAATATATATTGTGGCGGAAGAAGCATAGAAAACCATGGGAAGAAATCCCTACTCACTGGTAGCTACCTTAAAGCATTCTCATATTCTCGCGTTGGCTGAGCCGAGACTCAGAAACCACACTGAGAGAGGTGAGATTTCAGTAAAATGCAAAGGCTAGTGACTTAAACCACTCGGACTCGGCAACTCGGAGTCTCTTAAAGAAGAAGACAGCAATTTGAATTAATTTTATGTATGTATGTATGTATGTATGTATGTATGTATGTATGTATGTATGTATGTATGTATGTATGTATGTATGTGTGTGTGTGTGTGTGTGTGTGTGTGTGTGTGTGTGTGTGTGTGTGTGTGTGTGCGTGCGTGCGTGCGTGCGTGCGTGCGTGCGTGCTGATGGATGTATGCATGTATGTATGTATGTTGGGATGTATGTATGTATGAATTTGGGATGTAGGCATGCATGGTGGGATGTATGTTTCGATGGATGATGGCGTTAATGGTTGTGTTCATTGACCGATAGATCTATTGATTTATAAATTTCTTTGTAATAAGGCGAGTGACTTTAGCATCAATGGAAATCACAGTCAGAAAGGTCGTGGGTCACTTTGGCATCAAGGAAAATTTAACATTTGTATATGTAACATGGAGTGAATGGCGATTGAAACAGAGCGACAAGGGACTGCAATTTTATTGTCAATGTGACCATAACGTTAAAAATTGGTATATCAAAATTGAAGTTAATGGGAATTGAACATGGGAATGTCACCTGGATTTCAAAGGGATTTGAGCATTGGTGACATCATTGTGTTTATAGGGTCTAAACTATTTATAGAGTGAAATGTACTTGTAGGGACAAAGGGTTGATATGACATAGACATTCAGAAACAAGTAAATACACATCCAAACACATATAAAATAGGACAGAAATGGTCTTTAAAAATAACCACAGATAGGAAAAGTATATTGTATGGGTTAAAAACATTTATTAATTTATATACACGGACTCTCTGGTCCGTGCTTTAGTCTTAGCGTTATCCATTTAATACGTACAGATCTGGACATGGAACAAACCTATTCACATGTCATTTATGTCCTGGTTCTAGAAAAAATACTTTTAAAAAGTTAAAGTTTATGCCTTCCAAAAAAAAATCACTTTATATATAACGTATATGCTTTTCAGAAAAGAATGACACTTTTCATATTACAATTAATATCCATTTGTTGTTTAAAATGTGGTCAGCTACCATTTGTGTCCCAGCTAGCATGTTTTCCCGTCACGTACCCCCTGTCACTGGTAAATCTGTTGTTATATCTTTTGTGCGAGGTAATCTTATCGATAAGCCAATGACGGTTATTGTGTTCTTCCCATGGAGGTACCACGTATGTCATATGAATGGTATTTGTTCCATCGCTGATATAAAACATTTCCCTCATCGTCTTCAATAGCCTTCACTAGTTTGGAAGAAGTTAATTCTGCAGGTGTACTAAACCCGAGACATACAGAAGAGCTCAGACTGTCGAGATACGTAGATAGGCATAAAGGACCTCGATCTTTGATTTGACACTGACGTTGGAGTTACTCAAATAGTGAGTCAAAAAAATCCGTAATTAAACCTGCCTCTTCCTTGGCTGGAAGGTCAGACGCAAAGTTTTTAAATTTCACGGTGTATTTTGTAAATTGGCGTTTTGACGTTTCTCAAAGTCGCCGTCTGAGTCATTTGGATGTTAACTGCTCTTTTAGGTCTGCTGAATCCTTTTTCTTCTTGGACGCACTTAGCTGTGACAGTATGGAAGTAAACAACGTCAAAGATGTTTATTCTTTCTCTATTTTAATCATAATAGAGTGGTCCATCTCTCTCGGCGTTTGTCCTCGCAATGAGGTGTCGTACTTGAAAGTCTTCCCATTTTATACATAAGGTAGTGTCTTGTAGTCTGGAAGTCTCACTGATTGCACATAGTTTTCTATGACGTTAGTAAATAAACAACTAAGATGTAGTACTACATTGGTGATGTGATCATTCGAAACAGCATCACACTCGAGTTTCTTGTTGGACTTGAATCCTAAGCTCGATACTTGCTGAGTCAAAAGATTCAATATGACATTGTTTGTTTTTGCGCATCGAATCGTTTAAAAACACCACGACTCTCCTTCATCTTCAGAAGTATCAATTTTTATTTGCTCACATTGTTTCTCAACATCTTGACAAGGTAACCCTAACGTAAACTATACATTAAATAGATTAAAAATGCAATTGCAATGTTCACATCTTAAAGCGCCTACACTAGCTTAAATATATTTCGTCATTCCTAGGTTTCGGTGTCTGTGACAACTGTTTTTGTTTGAAATGGGATGCTTGAAAGCGAAATGTTAATGCAGTTTTAGAATTTCGGAGTAGATGAGCCTAATTGTAGTAGACCATGTGCCACTTTTTACATATGGGAAGATTACGTCTAAAACTGTTTTATACTTGTAGCGAAATAAAATACATATTATTTTGATTATTTGAATTGTTTTTGTTCTAACCTGACTCAGATCTGGAGGAATTATGGCATTTAATTTTAATTATTTACATACCTATAAAGATATCTCGGTTAATGAGAACATTTTTAAATGTATGCCTTTGAAGAGGTCAGTGATAGAGATATCGTTTAGACACACACACACACACACACATACACACACACACACACACACAAACATATATATATATATATATATATATATATATATATATATATATATATATATATATATATATATATATATATATATATATATATATATATATATATATATATACACACATGTACTCCGCTATCATTGAGGATTACAACCAAAAGTAAAGGTGTCCGAAAGAATTTAAGACAAATCTTTTTTCTACATCCATCAATGCGTGTATGCTGCTTGATCAAATGACATGTTTTATGTTTATCAAATCAAAATTACAACAAGAAGGAATCGTGTATCGATGGTGCGGATCTAATGTATTCAGAACTGAGACCAATACCGTGTAGATAATTAAATATTGCCCATTAACGACAAGAAGAATACGCTTGCTGCGTCTTGGCACCTGTGCTTAAAAAGATGTATAGTGGTTAGAAAGATAGATACGTCTAAGTATCCACTCAATTCCCTTATTTTGTTCGCATTTCAGCTTGATTTTAAATGTTAATATGTTTCTTTTCGTCACAACTATATGTACCAACATACCCGTACAGCAGCAACCCTACCTCTAATGGGCTGCATATAGTACGAAGTGTCAACATTATGACATACTTGTTCATTTTATTATCAGGCCTGTGTAAAAAAAAAATATTGTATTTCAGACAGGTTATGGAAACATACAAATATTGTTTAATATACGAACTTTAACTTTGAACTTTACATAAAACACGCGTATGTATTTGATCATTTCTTTGCCTAAGTATGGAAATACGAGTTCGAACAGCAAGGCAGTTAAATTTATAAAAGGGGTATGAAAGCTTTTCTAAAATATATCGCCACAGTGGAGATATAAATTGTCGTCAGCTCATATATTTCAACATTTCATTGTAAAAATATTTAGGAAATAAGCCTACCAATTCGGTGTTGCCATAACGACGTCTTTGGAACTGTTTGCAAAATTAGGACAGATTCTGAAACCTTCTTAAAATTATTGTCCTCTTTTCTGTGGGAGGAAACTATAAAATTGCAGGATTTATGGCATATTTCATCATCTGAGAACGATATGTGTCACCTGCTTTAACATTCTAAATTGCCTAACAAAGTCATTGTAGCTGTCAAAGTAAGTCAAGGTGACCTCCTTCTGTCTATCGTGAACATTACTCTCTACAATGAACAAACCCATGCCGTTTTAATAACTGTACATGAAAAGTGTCTGAAAAGCGTAGCTTAATGTAACAAGTTAATTTCGACGTCATCAACAACAGTGACAATAGAGTAGGAAAAGTTATACCTTTCTCTCCAATGTTTCGTATGCAAGAAATCAAGATTTTGGTCAAAAGTACCATTTTGTTGTGTATCCGTAGGCAAGGCTGCCATTAAAATATGACTAAAATATCAATCGTTCATGTTTAATAAGTACGATTAGAAATAATTAGACTCCAATAAATACAAATTTTGTTTTTAACGTGCAACTGTAAATTTGCATATCATCATTGGTATTCATTAAACTTCGGTTGAAATATTTCAGCAACAAAATATCATTTTGTGAACTTATTAATATTCTTATCATTTTAGGAAGAAAAAGAAATCAAATTCAAAATAGCAAAACAAGACAAGATAACGAATGCATATGTGAAGAGTGGGATCTAGAGACGATAGTGAATTGAATTAATTTTATCATTTGACCAAATGAAACAAATTTAATATTGACCGGCTCTAAATTATTTTAAAGACTTCAGCTAAAGAAAATGTCTTAAGTAGAAAAATCTACACTGATGACAATATTCAAAGTCGGCACAAGTTGTATTAAAAACACAATGGAAGGATGTTCACACTTCAGGACAGCATAACCACCAGTGCTGTGCAAGTCCAAGATTGGAATTAATTTTAGGATATATTTCACGTTTATGTTATTTTTTCTTGTTGATGCTGCTTGTGTTGTTTGTTTTTTGTTGTTGTTGCTACTGTACTAAATATTAAACGATTATTTGCAGATGTTCATGTTGTCCCTGTAAAGTCCATGCCATGAATTCTTTTGCAGTTCCAGAAGATGTGCACTAGTATTTATTCAAAATCGGAACTCTATGCGAAAGATCATTTTCACATTTTCTCCACGGAAAATATGGACGAGTACAGTTTACTTAATCTTTATATTAATATATTAATGCTAATAAATAAGAAAACTTAATCAACATGGAACAATTAACAGAGCAAGTGCCATTAGAATTAAATAAAGAATTAAATCAAACAAACGTTTCCACTCACATTATATTGCCTTAGAAAGCTCTATGCAAAAATTTATACAAAATGTCTAGGTAGGTAATGCTCAAAGTTCAGAATGTCGAAGGATGTAAGCTTTTAAGAGTCCGATAAAGACTCTCAGTGCTATTAATACGTAACGTTTCCAAAGCTGACAGTCCCAAGCATATCTTTTTACGCATATCGTGGGAGTCATTGATGCTCCATCATGAATCCAGCGAGAAATCCTGAAATTGACATAACGTTTAATGCGAATTTTCAACAGTAACCTTATGATATTCAAATATCACTCAAATATACCAAAATGTGAATTCCTACCTACCTCGCGCAAACATTTATGTAAAATATTAACCTTCTTATATGGCTTACAGATCTAATAATGATATTGTTACATATACAAATTACTTACGGATAGGCATAAAGTACTGATTTTTGTCTAAAAATTAATATATTGTGATAGAATGTGTTGCTTTCACGTACAAAATAGGATTATAAAATAATCACAAATAGGTTTTGTACTTGTGCAACAACTTTTTGGGAATAAATAAAGTCTAAACATCGCAAAGACAAAAACATTGAAAAACATCTGAAACGCAAACGCCATAACGAGACACATAATGGACTGAAATATCCCAAAATATCCCAAAATAATCATCAATTACCCCTACCTGAAGTAATATCTTATAATTTAATCCATAATCACGTAACTTCCCTGTATACTGATGTGTACAAATTGTTGCACCATGATCAAACCTCACCATTTATTTAGCATGTAAATTGCTGGACATGATTTGATAAACATACTTCTAGAAACAGAATATTTATGAGATGAAATCTCACTTCAATACATGCCCATTGTTTCACATTTCTGAGCGTCGCTATGTCAAGTTTAATGTTTCTTTACGTGCTTACATCCTCAGTATCATTTTGAAATCTCCATGTCTGGCACTATTTCACTTCCTTTAGTTCCAGCTTACTGATCAAAACGTTTTTCAGGTGGAACAAAGTGGAAGAAATGGAGCTGTTTTGTTCTGTTATTGACATTGAAACGCAATACATCTTTTATATCGAGCATCGTGTTTGTCCATCACACATAGAACTGTGTGGGTGCGCTATTATTTACGCTAATAACTGGGTGAGTACCTGGCACAATAAATCTGGAACATTGCACTTGTCCTTGTTCTATAGTGTGTACATCTATGCGTATTTTGAACTGGCATATTACAATTGTATGAAAGATTTGCTATGAACTGTGAGCGATCTTGCTTGACTATTCCTGCACAAAACGCGATATGTTGCTCTGACACAATCTATCTCATATTTTAACTAACGTTCACTAGACAACTTTGCTACTTAAAATTTGCGTTTCGTTTTAAAATGTGTATGAAGAAAAAGTTAATTGTAAAATTTAGGTTTATAAATTATTTTTTTTTAAATAAAAAAAACATGTTTACATATTTAACGTATGTTCGGATATTAAACTATTTTGTATTAAAATTAAACTTTGCATTAAAAAAATAAATTTCTATAATTAAGGAAGCTATGACAAATTTAGCTTTTGGGTCTCAAGAACACCTCGCCCAAAACTTGCACTCGATACACCAACAATACAAATATCCTGACAGTTGCCACACATCTCGTTTCTTTTGAAAATCAAATAGAATTTGTGAGTAAAGTTGAGATAGGTGTGGCATGCAATTATAAGAGTTTGACCGAAAATGGGCAGAGATTCGTTGCCATGATAGGCCGAATGGGTTACAATTGTTACTTCCGATTCATGTGTCCCAGTCTATTTTAAGAACTCTTTTTCCTGTCTTTTTTGTAACAATTGATACATGTATTAGGGTTAGGCACTGATGGTATTTATTAAACGGAAATCGTTTATTCTATAGAACATGACTATGGTTGTCTTTATTATGGCGATAGTGCTCAGTGAGTAATGAGTCATTTTGGGGCTGATCCTAAAGTAGAATCTGTTTTATGAAACAGTTCAGTCTCTCCAAAATGACGCTAGAATAGTCTAGCACTAAGATGCCGAAATCTGGTTCACTAGGAGGTTTTCTTTCAAAAGTATTTCCAAAAGCGGTTGATTGCATATGTTATGAAAATATTGTTTTCAAGATTTCACTCTTTCTTATAATTTTATTGTCATCTATAACTGATGACACACCACAAAAGGGATATTGTTAAAATTATGTTCAGTAATGTTTGAAAAGGAATTTTATAAATTTAATAACAACATCAATATTTGATGGCGGATCAGCATCGTTTGTGCAGATGTGAAGAACCTTTATGCAAGGAATCTTTGTCTAAATATTTGTTTCCGTCTCAATACATATTTGTAAACGTTTTGACAGTCCTTCATGCAAGAATGCTCTGTGCAAACTTTAGCTGAAATTAGTATAGTGGTTTTCTTAAAAGTTTTTTTAAAAAAAAAAAACATTTAAACGGATTACACACGCCAGGAGCAGTCCATCTGGTCTTACAGTCCGGTATACTAAAATGTCTTATTTTAAGAAAATATTGCAAGGAAAATGAAAAGTCGCTGTTAAGGCCTGAAAATCGAATTAGTCGTCTACGTATTAATTCAGCTAAAATAAAAAGCATATAAGTTTGTCCATGTGACTTTAAGCAAAATACAAGGTAATAATAACCACCTGAATGTTGGAGGCGTACATGATACGCTAGAAATTTATACGAAGAAACTAATATAATAGTGTCAATCATACCATCAGCATTTCGTCCGTACAATGATGTGACCATTTACAATTTTAACACATTTATAAAACCCTATGTTACGAAGATATGCCATAAAATTAACAAACATTCGGTTTATTTAAGTTGAGTTTTTATATTACTTGGATTGATTCCAGTACAAGTTCACACTAGGTAGATATACAGATCTTGAAGATGCAGTTTTGACGCAACTTTCATTTCACATTACTTAGGTGCTAACGTATCAATTTTGTCCCAAGACCCAAACAATTGCTGACCGCTATTAGGTCTCACTGGATAGTCTCGTATTTTGACACCTCCCTAATATTTAAGGTAGAAGGCGTGAGCCTAATTATCACCATCCTAGCATTTTTCATTTCACACATAAGCTAAATCTGTAATGTGGTTTAGATTTACTTTGAATTAGGCTTGGAAACTGGTTGACTTGTTGGTGACTGCCTGTCACAGTTAGACTAGCATTGGAGATCCAATGCATAACTTGGGCTTCAAATGAGCAGCCAACCTGGCTTGCGTATTTACACGTGTCTGCTACAGAGGTAAATATCTAAAAATCTAGATGGTTGAGGGGTGATGAAAAGTATGCTAATTTGTCATAGCACTAGTGAACTTTATTTATGCGCAAGGCACATATTGCTTCTTTTAGCTGTCTTGTTACAGGAACATATTCAAAATATTTCTTTCCTGTAACAAATGAATGTAAAAAAGAGGGGTTGGGGGCAGTGTTGATTCAGTAGAAAAACCATAAGGAACTAACTTTAATACCTCGATCAGAATCTTACAAGCATCATTTCAACAAAAATCATTATTTAATTTGTATTTGACTTTAGTGTAATATATTATCATTTTTCTGCTATAGGTCATTGTCGAACAAAAATTTGCCCCCTCCCCCCAAACAAAAAAAAATGTCCAGTGAAACCTTATCACTGGCAAAAGTATGAGCAAGACGGGTTTTATAAGCGCACTGGCGCCTTCTGTGACTTTTAGACAAAATGTCGATCACATATCATACACAAATTATAATCACCTTAACATAAACATAATTCATCATTTACCATGAAATTTTCAGCATGCAATAAAACGTAACATTAATTTTAAAAGCGTAGGTGGAAACATAGAATACTTCTATTTGATTTGACGATCTATGCTTTCAAATAAGGCTTGGTTACCTGGCGAAAAGCCAACTAAGTCAAACTACACAGAACACGTAGTTGCATAAACATTAGACTGGGCCATGCATGAAAGCATGATGTTGTATACAACGTCCAGTCGTCGTGGAGGACAAGAAATTCCAAAAGGATAAATAATATGGGGCAAGATTTAATCGTCGCGACGGCAAGATATTCCAGACGAGCAACGTACGTTTGTCACATTGACCAGATATTCCAGAGGAATAACGTGGCAGGGGCAACGCTTATCTGAAGCTACCAAAATTATGAAAAAGCGGCAGCGAAAACTGATGGATCAAATAGCAGTAAAAATATAAGAAATGTAATTAGTGGTTAACTTTACGATATTAAAACGGTATGATGGTTGAGTGGGGGGGGGGGAACAAACGTATTTCGATAGAGAAACAAGTTTTTAAAAAGTGCATGCAAATGCTAATATAAATACAGGATAAATATATTGTATCAAGAAAAACGGATTTTACATTTGTTTTAAACTTCAATTAGATTTTACTCGGTTTATTTATAGACGCATATAACATGGGCATCAGCAAATAATGTTTCTGTGGAGGGGATGGTGTAAGCCATAATCTGGGCGAGGAAGTCGAATTCAGAGTGATGTATTAAAATATTGTACACCATATTGCGTTCGTAGGATCTAAACATTGTCGGACTCCAGTCCTATCGTAATATCGTTTTAAATGAAAATTTGATTCTTTCTGTGACATCTCGCTGAACAATACTGCTATGCGAAGCTGACGATTCTTGTGTGCGTACTAAAACAAATAACTTGCCATTTGTATTAATCCGCAAACGAATCATTTTAGATTCTTTTTGCAGCACTTCCAACATGTGTTCCTCTCTCATTCCCTACTTGGTCATATTGCTTAATTAACCATTGCTACACCTTTTCTTTAAACAGTAACATCTGCCTTTCACCTAATGGGAATCTGTTTCTAACTGTCGAGTTTAATTTTCAATATTTGTGTTGCAAACTCTCTCCGACTGTTTATTTTAAAAAGATAATTGTTATCATTTTCAGGAGAAATGATACTGGTATCATAGAAAAGGGTAGCAACAACAACTTGAATGGACTGATAAATAAGACATTTTACGGTGCCGATCCGTGTTGGCAAAACTATTTTTCACTGAAATACAACTGTAAGGGCTTCACTCATGTACTTAGTTTTATGTTCGATGTTAAACTTGCAAAGCATGCTTTTGAGATCGATTGCGACCGCCGTTTTCGGCCAATGTACAATGCACCACTCTATTAGTAAGTTGTCCTTACATAGTAAGGAAGGCAACACATGAAATCTAATAGATGTCGCAAGGACAAAGCACCAGTATAGCTGTTCGATCCGTCAAGTTGTAGGTATGGTTTTCGGAACCTTGGCTGGCGAAGATGGTCGGTCATTTAAATATATGATGTATATGATTTCTGGGAGATAGATATTGCGAACATGAAACCGAGAACAAATAAATGCAACACCAAACCTCTTTAATCTTTATGTCTCGAACACAAACGAGAAAGCACGCATGCGTGCAAACATCTAGGTAAATATGTTTTGATATATAGATCAAATATATTTAAGAAAATATATTTTAGTGATATGTATTATAGCTGTTCGTATTTTGCAATGATGTATCGTCTGTCTCTAGGTCGTAGCGTCGTCTGTCTTTAAGTCTGTATAATATCTGTTTTTACCGTGTGGCACCTTCAAGGCGATCTGCAGATAGTTGATTAAGCTTGATTACGAGCGATGTAGTGAAAATAACTAGAGTTTCAAGTGTCTGTAAGTTCCGTCGAGATCTTAAAGACACTGATTCTTGCTGCTTTGGTAGACTTGACGAATATTATACCACAGTGCGGAAGCATTTTGTTATCCAACATGACCATTATCTACATGCTATTCTATTTCATTAATTTGGTATTACGCTTTGTACAATATCTGTTGTAATATAATATGATATAGAAGTAATATCCAGATCCGTTAAACATATTATAAGTTAACAATGATTTAAAAATAATATAAATTATCAAAGATATTTTTTGTTTGTTTCAGTCTCTTTCCCTCTCTTTCTCTATTTCACTCTCATACACATGCACCCACACACTATCATATTTTTCTTATCTTCTCTTTGCAAAATGTTTGCTCAGTTCATTGATGTTTATTGAACTTTTTAATCATATTTTTAAATTGTAAAAAGTGGTTGCTATTATTGGAAGAAAAATGATTAGCCACCCAGGAAAATATAATTTTCTCTGAAAGAATTAAAAAAACATCGTTCAATATGTTTTCTGTTTAAGAAATGAAATACATAGCAAATTAAGAATTAAGATCATGAATCAGTTATGTTGAACTGAGTATACATGTTCTCTGTTGCTGGTTTAAGAAACAGTAATATCATTTCAAAGCCGTGATCATTTTAAGAGGTTTAAGTCATAAAATATTAACATGAAGAAAAACTACCATGAAGAGAAACTGTTCACGTAATTGAATTTGTTCTGTTTTGCATTCTAGTCCAAAGTAATGAAATTTAACACCTGGAATACATCTTTTTGGTTAAAACGCGGCTCCTAGTAAATGGACCAAAATAACTGGACTCGTAAATCAAACACACGATGTTCTCAAGATCATAAATTTAAGAATAATAAACAAATTGTTAATTTCCTCACGAAGGTTTGTTTGAATTTAACTCACGGGAAGATGTTGTACAAAGAACAGTGCAGGTAGGCAATTTACTTTAAATCAGGGTTTATGTTAGGGGGTATATTCCATGTTAAGAGGATTATAAATCCTTACGTTATTTTCTAACACGCACTCAAGCAATTTCGGTCAGATGTATGAACAAGTACATTTTAGTATTTTTCGAAACACGATGACATAAATAAAGTATAAGATTAAATGTAAACATTAAAACAAAATAATTCGATTTCTCTAATTAGAAATCATTATGAGTTATTATTATTATTATTTGTGCAATGGTTCATGGAACATTCTTCGGGGTGGAAGACAAATGTGGAGCTGGATGAGAATACAACAAAAGAGATCTAAATATGATTGAGTTGTACTTAGCTACCTATATTTTAACAAAACCAAAAATAGGATGAGCAGTAACATATGTCCTGAGCAACGGCAGTTACACCCAGTTATATATTTTGTTTTGGGAAAACGAGACTGTAGCTATAATGTATTGTAATGTGCGATTGTATATAATATGTGTTTTTAATTATTACCTTCGCAACATATGTCTCAGTTCATTTTGACTTAGTCTGCCTTTTTCATAGATAAGATCAATATTTAAAGAATACACTCCTACATATTTAGGTAGGTAGGTAGGTATGTCGGTAGGTAGGTAGGTATGTCGGTAGGTAGGCATCTGAATTGGGCACGAATGTAAATGTTTGTCATTTCTTATTAATCTCTTAAACTTTTTGATTTCACAGGAAAGGTAGAATTCTGTGGCCTTGGATTGATTAAAGTAACTAATTAGATATTTTGATTTTGACACAGAAAAAATAAAATATGTACTTTAAAATCTAAATCATAGACATGTTTCTCTCATGCACGTATATTTGCTTAGTAACGAACATCAAGGGATCAATTTACCCCTCATTTTGTGAATAAAACATATATGCTTCTTAGGCTGTAGACAGATGATGATGGTCTTTTAAGATATAAATCCGTACTTTTCCTTTACTCTCAAATTGTAATTCAATTAACATTTTTTATACTAAGCATTCTGGGCTGTTATAAAAGTATAACTGAATTAAGCGTGGGTGTCTGAAAGCAAATATTACATTTTGCAAAAATCTGAAGAATCTTTCTTTGTCAAATAATACATTTATCTGTTCAATTTATCGTGGGAATTAATTCATTTCAGAATTACACTTCTCTTTATGCTGATTTCACTGAAGAACATAAGCGAAATATACCATAAGAGACGCAGAGTGATATGTCTAATTGGTTTTGATCTTGTTAAATGTTTGTGGTAAAATTAATGGTTACTTTTATGACAGAATAATGAAACGTCATGCTCTGGCGACAAGACAGGCGTTGGCCTTAAATAAATGAGTGATTTGTACTTGATCAATAAGCAGACGGTTAAAGGTAATAAAAGTCAAGGGATGAATTCTTTTCAAAGCCTTTGTGCTAGTGATTCCTAAGGATGAATCAAGACAAATATTTGAATTGAATTTAGGATTAAAGAATTTAGAAAGCCGCTAGAACTCGACAATTATTTATCATTAAAAGCGTCAATGTATGAAGACTGAAATGCCATATTGATGCAAATAAGGACGTGGACAAAAATAAAACAAATGTCGCAATAATATAGATGATGGTCAGTCCAACAAGAAACACAGGCATAATCCACTTCTTTTCTCTTCTCTTTATTTCTCCAATAAATATATGCTCACAGAATACTGCCCTGTATATAAGCGACCGGTGGTCGACAGCATACTACACACTTACCAGCAAATTTTATGGACCATTCAAGCCCATTTCAGGCTTTATTTAAAACTTTGATTTGGTAACAAGCGAAATGCTAGGACACAGAAGATGAAAAAGATATTGTGGGCGGTCGTTGACGTCTTATATAGCGTTCTCTGAATCGACCACAGGATTGCAGAGGTAGAAAATCCGCGTGGTTTACAAATGCACCGTGCGTATATTAAATCACCGGCTTTATACATAGGAAATTCTTTGTACATTTGTCTGTTCCGGGATAAACAAGAAGGTAGTATGCTTAACGATGTACTCAGAACAAATAATTACAGTACAGGAGAAATGCTCTTTTCTCCAGATTTTACTTGAGTTGGAGTGATCTTACCGCCAAAAGTGTGAACGTAGGGGTGGGGGATGCAAACATCGATATAAGAGACATTATCAAAACTAGATAATTAATTTCACTTACTTCATCATGGGAAAATATTAACAGTGTCTGTAATTGGCAAATAGTTTAATAAATAGGTTTAAAATATTTAAAAGATTGGAAATGCGTTCTTGATTGGGCGTAGTCCTTCACGATCCAGTTAAATTGTATATATTACATTTCGGATCAGAAATATATAATGTCAGTGGTACCAGACTCAACTAATTGATTCAATAAAAAATATTTAAGCCGCTTCCTTGTTTTTATTAAGTACCTTCTGTATTAGCGAACTAAGGATTAGTTAGTTTCTAACTAGAGTATTTGAAGACAACGAAAAACATCAAGGAGATATTTTTATGCAAATATTTATCATTTGGAATGGTATTTAAGTCATATATATATATATATATATATATATATATATATATATATATATATATATATATATATATATATATATATATATATATATATATAACAAACACGAATATGTAATTGGGTCTTTTGCGTTTGTGTACTTAATTTACATTTTCTTCATAATTTTTTTAAATACATATTCTCCAGTTTATGACAAACAGCAGTGTTTCAGGATGCACTCGATCTTTGTAGAACGCATTTGCATGACAGAAAACCATGTCTGAAGAGAATTGACAAAACGAGCTGCGTAAGTAATTGCATCGCATAAGAAATTTTCAGCTGGTATTAGCGCTTTCAAGTGCTATAAGAGGTAATAAAAAATATACCCATTTTATTGATCTTAATCATTTCAGCATCGTGTAGAAAAAAAATAATTTATTGAAGTTTGAGATCTTTTTCAACACAGGACAGCAGTATCTTAAATTGTTTTACTTTTAGAATAAATTTCCAACATTTTAATGATTTTATTGCTGTAACAATCTTTTCTTCCAGTTTGTACTTGCACGAATGAATCATTATTTATTATCCATAAACTCTTTTGTGTAAACATCGTTAACAGTCATAATTTTTGTATCTAAAATCGAAACATTGACTTTATTTCTTTATTTAAAATTCCAAATCAATAATTATATAAGGGCAGCGGAAAATTACGATAGCATGAAAGGTGCTATCTGCGATGAGCACAGGAATTAAATGATGTTTTGCAATGCAAACAGTTTCATGTGAATTCATAGAAATTCGGATACTGTTGAGGATATGGTGCGATGAATGCCTTCTCAATATACCGAACACTTTCGTTAAACATTTTTATACGACAATGATGATTGGCATTTATACTAGTTTTTAAGCGGTTGAAACAACTTAAATTCATCTGGGAATTGGCGAAAATCAATTTAAAGAGTTTAAAAGTAGGCTGAAAGAGTTCAGAACACGTTTAAGCGAAATTTAAATCTAGTTTGAACCACACCTCAAGCTCGATTATACGTAAACGAGTTAAACAACGTTTTGAGACCGTTTAGATTAAATTTTAAACCTCTTTAAACGAGAATATAGCGCGTAAGTCTTACTTAAACGTTTGGACTCGTTTCGAAGTCTTTTGAATGAGTTTAGAACTCTTTTAAACAAGTTTTGAAGTAGTGTGTAAAGTTGTTTAAGCGAGTTTACAACGCGTACAAACGCGTTCCAACCAGTTCAAAACGAGATTTTTCAGCTAGATTGATGTAGTTTGAAGTATTAAAGACAAGATTCAATGAAAAAAGCGGTTTTAAACTTTTTTTAAGAGCGTGTTTCAAAAGGCATTCAAACCATATTTAAGGTCGTTCGAACGACATCAACACTTTTTGAAATGTCATTCTCTCCGATATCCTAAAATGATTCCCGTTGCAATTGTTTCTAACACAGGAACGTTTATGTTTGCGCATGCCTGCTGATATGTATTCCTACATTTGTTTTATCTTGCTTCAAACTGTACAAGGAATAGGACAAAACAGGTTACAAAGGGTAAACTATGTAACTCGCTTGAATGAAGCATATGACAGCTAATTGCCCGTTTTGAAAACTCGTGAACACGGCCTAGAAGAGAATAAAAGCAGCTTCATATTACCAAATATACAAACTACCAAACTGTTATTCTGAGTAAGTGAACCAAGGTCTCTGATGGTGTGTCTATATTTCATCACTGTGGCAAAATATCTTGGGCGAGTATATTGTTTCAACGTCATGTTTGCCCAGTTTAACCAGATGCAACTTCTCGTTCTTCAAAAAACAGAAATTTCAAGTTGCCCCAGAATTTTTAAATAAGTCGCGGATTATATTATTTTTTTGTAAATTTTTGTCTACTTAACATTTTCGTGTTTTCGAGTTAAACAATATTCAGATGATGTAAACATAATTTCTGCAAAATGACTATGGATTTAATAGGAAATGCTTTCGTGAACATAAATTCAATGTACTTGTTTACTTAGATGTCACGAATGTTTATAGTATATTTATCTCGTTTGATGCTCAGTGTTGCTGTTGTTCTTTGAAGACGCCTCTTTATATATATATATATATATATATATATATATATATATATATATATATATATATATATATATATATATATATATATATATCGCCATCTGAATATGCATTAAACATACAATGGAAAACGTTCTAAAAATTTAACAGCCTTATATTCAAAGAAGGTGTATTGTAGAGGTAAAGTTCATTTCGAAATGTGGAGTATACTCAAAGATGGTATTCCTTATAAAGATAGTCATTAGCCTAACTATTGGTTCTTAATGGACCAAGATCCACCATCTTACAAGAACTTCTAAGGCGAGTTTGGTGTCGCTAGTAAAACTGATTTCGCTGCATGAGTCACTTTAAATGGTTGCATGTTGCAGCGGTTGGCCTCTGAAAAAAAATAATTGATTTAAGTTCTTTTCATCATGTAATAAACTTGGCGTGTAATCAAATGTTGCAGTCGCTACATTCTGTATTCTATACACGATTTCCTGAGAATACTCAGTCTCTTATAACCAGTTTAAGACGCATAGAGTTCTCCCGCGTTGTTGGCATGTCAAAAGACCAACTGTAATTCAAAGGTAATATTTGGATTCTATAGATGCAAATATGACATTTCCCTTAAATACAAAAAATGTTGTTAAATTTGTCTACACATCTGAATTATCGATTTTCGACATTGTATGATGTATTGATCAGCAGAGAATCGTGAAAAGGAAATGTACAATTGTGAGTAATTTCTTACTCTCAGAATACTAGTTTCTTTTGATTTCGTTTCACGTCCACAAGATAGAGAGAGACGGAGGGATATAAATAAGATGAGCAATGTGTCTAGATCAATATTTCCTGTATGTCATTATCGGTCAAAGGTAAATTAAGGTGTTCTACAATAAAGAAGGCACAGAAGGAAGATGTTAAATAGACAAAACATTATCATTTAGTGTAGACCAATCTCTCCACTGCGTTGTGTCTAAAGTTTTCGAATGATTTGTTTTTAAATTTCTTGAACCACTTTACTTTATACATACATTTTATCAGTCATCCTTTCTTCCTGGTGTGAAATTTAATCATCAACAAATATAACTTTATCTTTAAATATGTGTTTCTCTTGATTCGAATGAAACAATGGTTTAGTATTCATTGAGCCCTGTAAAACCTTTGATAGATGGTGTCTATCTAAAAGCGTTAAAAATATATAAATTTTGGAAACATTCTATAACGGATAAAAAAAATTCTTAAAATAAAGATATTTACCAGATAGTGTTCTGTCGAAATTCATTATCAACACTTGATGGAGTCCTCTGAGGCTCAGTGTTAGTTCCTTCGCTTTTTATTTATATCAATGATATTACAGCTACTTAGAACTCGTTTGGATGGCTATTCGTGGATGATTCTTCTCTTTGAATGTCTTCGATGGATCCTTTACAAGTACCAAGTACTGTAAAAGCAAATCCTGGAAAATCTAATGCAGAGGCAAAATATTGGTTCTGTCGAAATTCATTATCAACAAACGTCAACTAATTGTTGGGGTCCCGTAAAACTCACTATTAATAAATTATTTTAAAACTGACATTTAATTGATTATGGTTATGATTGACGTGATGCTGAAAGTCAAAGACAACTAGAGACCAGCACTATCTTATATTGATGAACGAACTAGTCATACTAGGAAAAGTATTCCAAACGTATCTTAATGCCGCTCCGGTGGCCTAGTGGTTCGAGCCCTGGCTGAGTCATACAAACGACTTACAAAAATGGTACTAACAGCTACCTCTCTTGACGTTCAGCATTAAGAGGTTAGTGTTAGGACTGATGGGCCTGGTGTCAGGATAATGTGACTGGGTGGGACATCATGCTACATGTCTGCGGCATGATGCCACAGTGCTAGACATTACTATAAACTGCCTCACTGTAGACATCGAAGCGATATGACTGATTTTTTTTTAAAGCTACGTAAGAATCCCAATCAAAAAATATTTGTAAAGAATATCTCTAGCTAAATTATATACTGTAATAATACATGTAATAATATTGTATGAAATCTAGGATATATGCTGAACAGAAGATGTGTTAAGATTGGAGATTAAAAGTTAAGATGGAAGATGTAACGATCACATTATTTTGATATGTTCAGGTATCATCAAATTAACGTCACGTTTTGAAGAAAAAAATTATGCTTTGGGAAAACACATAAATGACGTACTGAAATCGTAAATGACCCAAATTGTTTAAATAAATGACGATACAATATATGTTTAACACAGAAAAAAAAGAATTTCTTAAGATACACGAATTATACTGCATGACTTTAAGGAATATTACCTATTAGAAACTTCTGTTAGCAGAATCTTTTATCAAGCACGTGCTATTTGTTCTTACATACTTCGTCTGCAACAGACAGGACCCGAATATATAAAATATTTAGCAACTCTTAGCTTAGAAACAATAAACATTAAACAAATGACCTAAGTTGTTTAACTTAATTTTCAAAGTTCTCTTCTTTTTAGTTAACGTGATTCGAGTATCAATGACCGCGGAAACGACTTTGGGCAAATGGATTAAAGTAAAATTCGGGAAAGATCCATTATTATTTCAACAAATGTTCTGGTCGAAGAGATGGCATAGTTTTTCTTTCATAAGTCTATTTCATGAAAAATAGTTACGAATAACATTATTTGTCTAACCCTGAGTTTGTATTAAGTCTAATCCTTCTCCATAAATCGAGTTCAGATATTTTTCCAGCAGTTAAAGAACAAAATCCATTACATACATTAGTTTTCGTCGGGTAGGGATTGAAAATATAATTTGGTATTCAACAAAACAGTTAAAAATGCCGCTGGAACGAAATTTTTACCTCACATTTGAACTCTGTCTTGTGTAAGAAAGTGATGTGCCATAATCACTTTTCTCTTCCATATATTAAACAATGACAACAACTGCCTGGATGTGTTGGAGAAACAATAGGGGAACGTGCGAACTGACCGACCAATGGCATCACACAAATCTCGGCAGTAAAGATTTGAAATAATAAACGCCACTTTGGAAAGCGTTGGCCCATTTGTGGAATATATGACCTTCCATGATCAGTCATCTATAAATAGAATTCATGGTATGCATATGTGTATTAGTATGTATGTTTAATTTATTTTGAGTGCTTGACTTTTGGCCATGATTGAGGATAGGACATGGGGTTATGACAACTAAATTATTTTTGTGCTTCACCTTTTCCATGACTGAGGATATAGTCTTAGTGCATGAATGCTTTCTGTCTTGTTTGTAAGTTATAAATAGATATTTACTTGCGTTTGACCTCAAGACATAGTATTGATTATGACCTTATAAAGTTCTAAAAATGAATGTGTTGACAGTTTGCGGTAATTTTCCATTAAGTTCATCGAGGTTTTTTTTTCTTTCAGAAAATGTTATTGTGACATAGTTCAGGTGGGAATGTATATAAGTGTGGAATCAACGAGATCATTTACTCCTTTATTCAGTCTGTAGACGCATGTATAGTTTTGTTCTGATATAATGTGAGAGGAATATTTATTTAACATTTTGCATTGGACTTAAAAAGTGTTAGTTTATATTTGACAAATAAACACTAGTCTTTGTTTATTAAAACACGTTTAAAGAAATTCTGGATTGTGATATATCAAGACCATTGACACTTCAGTACATTTAACCTTGGAATTTATGTGGAACGTCCCTGGAATTCATTCAGAACACCCTATGCTTTTGGGATTTAATTCACAATCCTATAAATTCCATTTAATGTTCACTTGATAATTAGGAGAAAACATTATTTGTTGAATTTAACTAAACATGTTCCTTTTTATATTTCTATTACATAGTTTAAAGCCTTAGTGTCGTGGCAGCGTTTTACGGTAGCCCGGCATAACAGCGGCTATACGGTGCCAACTAAAGGTAAAGTTCGATAAATGTAAACTCATTTCACAAACATTTAGGATGATAAACTATTCCAAATAGATGTTAACTCGGCGAATAACAAGATAAAATATAAAATAGGAATATGTTAAATTTTGTTTATGCATAACATAGTGATAACAAGTGGAAACTCCTAACAACATATGACGTAATTTGTTTAGGTATACCGTTATTTCTTAAAACAATCCACTAAACATGTCAAATTCGGATCCATTGACAGAGCTGTATATTGAGTTAGGCATTAACATGGGTTTATTTCGCAGGGGCAGATCCAGGGGTAGGGGAAGAGCTAATAATTATCTCGCAACAAACTCTGCGTAGGTTCGAGTCTCGGATTCGGCAATTGTGGGTATGTGAGAAAGCTTGCCAGTCGCTTCTCGTGGGTCGGTGGTTCTTTCCGGGGTTCTCCTCTAGTTCATCCTCGACCATTAATACTGGCCGCCATGTATATAGCCTATCTTGTGCTGAAAAATGGCATTTAACCTTACTTCAACAACAATAATTATGCCTCGAATTATGCTTCACCGCCTATGCCCCGCATCAGGTTCCTTTCGACTGTCAATTTGGTTGTTTGTTAAACTCTAACGAAACGGTATTCCTGGATCCGCCCCCTGCTTCTTTTATAATATACAACTTAAAAAGTTACAGTTTCAAAGCAAACCACATAATAAATGGGAGTATTTTTTTACAAGATACAAATTAGAGAACAATTTAGAAATTACTATTTCTTTTTTCCTTTAATTTTTTATTTGTTTCCTTCTTTATTTCGTTCGTTAGTTCGTTAAATCGATCGTTCTTTTATTCGTTCGTTCGTTATATATTTTGTTTTATTGCGATCGGGCAACAAACATTGCGCATAAATATCCACTCCAATGCACATGATTTAAATTCATACCCATGCAATAAGCAATTTTCATAATACATAAGAATGAAATAATGCATTGCATACAGTTATAGACGTACAGACTAAATGAAACTTACTAAGTTAAAGCAAGAATGACAAGAAAGAGGACGAAAAGCATGAAGAAGAACGTACAACGTACATCGCTCGGATCTTTCAATATATTTCTATGATAATAAAGCATCATTTAATTGCTTAAAACAGGAGAAAATAGTGAAAGCAATTGTACTGTTTGGTGTGTGATCATCATCGAGACCGAGATCGGGTCACAGTCGGGTTGCCTTATACGAACGAACAATTTAGCCCACACCTGTAACAAAATAGTAATGTTTTTGAGTGACTGCTTTTGGCACGTGCATTATATTATCATGTTTCTTTTCGCCCTACTTATGGTTTAAATAAAATATATATATATATATATATATATATATATATATATATATATATATATATATATATATATATATATATATATATATATATATATATATATATATATATATATATATATATATATATATATATTTATCGTACGTACGCCGTGTCTTTAAAAGTATTTATGCTGCGTCCCTGATATATTAGATTTATCAATTTATCATTCCAAGTGGAAATTTATACATCTCGTGAATCTATATTTTTGAAACAATTGCATTTAGCTCGTTAAACTTGAAAAAGAAAAACTCAATCAAAGTTAGATATAGATGAATAACTTTCATAAACCTTAGAAATATTTAAAACAATGAATCTAATCCCACATTTCAGACACTATTTTATTAATGAAGCTTAACCTTAAACAGAAATAGACATACAAAATGAATAGCATCAAAATAACTTATATCAGCACATTTCATATCGAGGAAAACGATATATATATATATATATATATATATATATATATATATATATATATATATATATATATATATATATATATATATATATATATACATACATACATACATACATACATACATACATACATACATACATACATACATACATACATACATACATACATACATACATACATACATACATACATACATTGGTCAAAGTGGATTAGATGTGGGAAACACGATCTATTCAAGAGTCACCAAAAGTAGTCAGTTTTGTGTGTGCAATGATTACTATGTATAATATATAGTTAAGATGTAGGGAGCAAATATATATAAAGCTATGTGTACTTTGCATGTTCCTGGACATCATAGTCCATTTCGCCCATTTTATGAAACATGCCATGTGAATAACGAGCTTTAACTTGGTGTTTTGAGCATGAAAACAGACGGCATTTTGGCTCTTTGGAGCTGTGTCAAACGTCCACCTAATGCCATTATGTAATTAGCATTATAAGACATTCACATTGTTCTATGTGGGAGAGATGACGCTTTGTCGAATATGCAGTAAATCTGCTATGTGTCTGTCTTATCTAATGATTGTTTACACATCATCGAATGTGTATCCGTTGCAAGCATTAATGAAACTCCTCGGGGTGAATAATTTATTGTTTCAATTAGCTCAACGATAAACCGTACGACCTGGATAAGGTGTCTTAATATGAACACTTGGAATTTTTTAACCTTGGTAAAGAATGTCAGGATACCACGATGCCTGATAGAGGGATTTAGTTTTTATCAAACTTCTCACCATGGGTCGATCCAGAACTCTCTGGGGGTCTTTTTGGCATCGTTTCGGGAACGGGCTCGGAGCTTGGGGAGCCGTCATTAAACACTATCCTCAATACTTGAATGGTTTTCGATTTACCCGGACTGATAACGAGTCTCATAAATACGACTTCAATTAAGGTATTACTGATAAAGTAGGCAAAGAAATTTGGGCCTAAGTAAACATTAGAAATGTTTTTAAATCTCTTAAACATCATTCGAGGAAGAGTATCTGAATTCTGTCAGACATTAATCTTAATAATTTACAAAAATTAAGTGAATAAGGGAGAACTTATTTGGACTGGGCCAAGACATGAAAATGTTAATATCACTGTATCGATAGCTGATTTGCCAGCACAGAAAGTACAGTTGAACACTACCAAAATAGCCCATATCCATTTTACTTATGCAAAATAAAGAACGTAAATAACACTCTTAAATTCCTCACACGATTAATGCAGAAAAATATCTGGCGCGTAATTGCAGATAATTAAGATAGAAGCATAGTTTGTAAACAGTGTTGTAAGTACTTGAATAGTTGGCACTTGACTCGTACATGTTTACGAGTATGTAAATCTAATATTTTCACACCCAAGAGTTACTTACTATTTCACTATTAATGTTTTTTTTTTGTTGGAGAGAGTATTTTATTTAAGTACGCGAACGTAATAATGGAGGCAATATACCTATGAAAAAAATGGATAATTTTTTATATAAAATATTTGCCATAGAGTGGCCAGTATGAGGAATTGGTTAATTGTAATTTAGTCAGTTTATCCAGAAAAAGATGTTGTTAAATCTTTTGAAGACGACATAAATTGAGAGAGAGAGAGAGAGAGAGAGAGAGAGAGAGAGAGAGAGAGAGAGAGAGAGAGAGAGAGAGTACCAACAATAAAAAGATGGAATTTTATTATTGCAAATATCATGTTTCTAATATTAACTTTGTTATAACTGATAGGTCAATATTATATAATATATTGACAGATAATGTACGAACAATATTGTTATTGCTTCTTTTAGAAATAAGCCATGCAAATATATAACATAATTCAGTGTCGAAAACCCCACAATAGATTGGGGGAAAGTAATGAATTCACATTTCAGTATCTTGTTAGATAGCATCGCATTCAAGTTTATTACAATCGCATGACAATTGTATTAAAATTTATCACAATTGTAATTTAAAAAATCCTAATTTTATTACAATTATCATAATTTATTAAACATTTTATAGTTTTATTAAATGTGCATCACAATTTTATTACAATTTATTCAAATGTTATTACAATTTTATCAAAATATTTAATACAATTGTCAATATAGTATATGCATTTTTTGATTAATGTATAAGTCTAGAAAAGATAACTAAGTAATGCATTATATTTCAATTGAAAAGTTTTTATTAGTGCATATGCTTTACATCCTGACACGATATGCATCGGATAACAAAGTGACACATTTAAATACATTTTTGGTTTACTACACTAATACATAGCATAAGGCGTCGTCCAAAGTTCCAGGAACAGTGGATATTCCAGACTAAAATGATGTTCAGCTTCTTCAACAAAGTAAAATATTCATATCCTAATTTTTTTAGGGAGGGGGGGGGGTCTATTCGATCTACAATATTATATTACCAATAAATAGATATCCCCAATATTATTCAAGGTCACGCATTTTATTAATGACATAACTGATCCATAATTCATGTTGCGGTATTTGCAGAAATTCAAGGGAAATTTGGATGTGTTTGTTGAAATTCAATGGAAACTTTGGAGTTAAAAACATCCCATGCAATATAGCACTAACTGCGCCAATATAAATTAAATCGTTAATGGAGAGAACAAAAATGTCTAAGTTGGGTTTTTGATCGAGACAAAGAAATCCCAATCAAGGGGTTATATTACTTGTCGCCCCAAAAGGCGTAGCATCGTAGGCAGACAAATAATGTAACCCTCGAATTGGGATTTCCTTGTTTTGGCGCAAATACTGACATATATAATTTTTGTCGCCCAATTTTTCCACCTTAATTAAAATAACCCGGCATCCTTGCAATTTTGACAGCATATTCAAAACTCAGTATTCATCGGCTACTAGTGTTGCTTCTCACTCTATATAAAGGTCATCAGGTTTTGTTCTCTTTTATGAAAATCCGTATAATTATCTGAGTAGAATCTAACTGTATATACGGCTCTTAAAATGGAAATGAATAAAAGTTGGATTATAGTGATACCGGCCATAAAGGTCATTTGATCACTATTTTGAACATCAATTTTTATGATGGTCGGGTTCCCGTGGGGGAAGGAATGGTGCCACATCCCCACGGGCATTTAACGCACAATGTGCGCTTGTTAATTTTGGTCGTCATGTCTTACCACTAAAAAGTGGCTAATGACATGAATGTAAGACCCTGGGTGAGTGGGAATAGACCCAACACACACTCAACACTATCAACCAATCAGAAGTAACGTACAAGGGGTGCAATGGCACCAAAAAGTGACGAGAGAAAAATAGTTTTCTCATATCGCTATGTTGATGGGCTCTGGACGAAGAAAAGGAGGAAAAAGTCCCGGAGTTCGGCCAGCCGATGTCGTAGATGGATGTCGTTTACGCCCTGGAACGCACTAGCCATACTTATTTCAAATTCAGTCCAGTTTTACTAATGGACAAAATAAAACCAATAATGTGTCAGCCACCTGTGCAATTGAGTCAAATTCAATAAGTTGTAAAATTTTCCTAACGCTTAACATACCAATGTTTCTAGTACATAGTGTACGTATTATAAGTCCCTAACAAATTTGAAACTAAAATGTCTATGCGACATATGTAGGTGGGTCACTGTTAGGTTGGAATAGATTGTACATTTTGGAGCGGTGTTTCAAAATGATCATGTCAGATGTTTTGATAGAGCTTGTTCGAATAGAGTTCTCGTACCAAATGAGAACTCAATAAAAAAAATAAATGGTAATGAATTTAGCCCTTAAAAGGGCTGGTACTCATCTTGAGAAAAAGTACCACGCCTGTCCTCCAACTCCACCAAAAAGGCAGCAGTTCTTTCCTCCTCCCGGGTTGTTCTTGGAAAGTATATTCCGTGGCGGGAGGCGATATAGGCTGCTGCATCAAATAGGTGGTGTAGAGGTCTGTCTTCAAACTCCTCATAATAGTGTCTGGTGAGGATTTTGAGGGCGAAGTGCCATTGCTGGATTCTTGGTGGCGAAGTCTGTAACGACCGGAACCCTACGTATGTCACCGCTGAGATGAAGCTGGCAGCTTTTCTCTTGTCATTCAAGAGTGACGTTTGTCCCAGTTCGTCACAGAGCTTCCCCATTAGTTTTTCCTTAGCTTTTTCTGGCATCCTCGCCGTCTTCACCGGTGACTCCCATTTTTCCTTTGGGGTGGCCTCCTCTAATTTTTTTAATCCAGGTTCATTGCCACGCCTGGTGAATGAGTGGTGGTGGGTGTCGATGTTTTAATCACCCACTTTTTCCCCTTCCCTTTCTTTGGTGGTGGTGGTGGTGGTGGTGGTGGTGGTGACGGGTTTTTAGCGACTTTGCAGTAGCACTATAAGAGAGTTCGGTTGTGCATGGCCAGAGGTGCGGCTTTGGCCGATTCTATATATGTGTTCATCAATGAAACTAGATTTAATTCAGTATTTAAAGATTACATCTGAATATAATATATAGTCTAGAGATTATTTTTAAATTTAAGGGATAGGTTTGATAAATTAGATGTTTCCGTTTCCTTGAATTTGTGCCTGCAGCCTAATTTGTTTTTGCTGTTTAATCAGTTTTCCATCGATACGCACGCGTAATTTTCCGGAAGTGATGTTAGAGAACACATAAATTACTAATTTCCGTGTGTGTGTGTGTGTGTGTGTGTGTGTGTGAGAGAGAGAGAGAGAGAGAGAGAGAGAGAGAGAGATCTACGAAGAAAACAGTTGCTTACATATATTAATACCATATTTTCATTTACATGTTTGTTTTGATTTTGTGTAGTAATCATTCCTTCCACCTATATTTACGTACATAAGCATAAATCTTCATACATACATACATACATACATACATACATACATACATACATACATACATACATACATACATACATACATACATACATACATACATACATACATACATACATACATAAATACATACATACATACATACATACATACATACATACATACATACATACATACATACATACATACATACATACATACATACATACACACACACATACATTGGAGCCACGAGTGGCCGAGTGGTCTAAAGCCCTCTCCGTTACGGATCACTGCCATCTCCCCTCAATATGTGGTTATGTGAGAAAGCTTGCCAGTAGCTTCTCGTTCATCGGTAGTTCTTTCCGAGGGTTTTCCCGGGTTCTTCCTCAACCATTATACTAGCCGCCATATATATCGTGCTGAATAATGGTGTCACACACACACACACACACACACACACACACACACACACACACACACACACACACACACACACACACACACACACACATACATACATACATACATACATACATACATACATACATACATACATACATACATACATACATACATACATATATATGGGTGTAGACATGGGTATTGTATACAAGAGATGTAATGACCACAAAGTTCTTTACGTAGATTTAAATAGCATTTAAGAGCCCACGAAAGTCTGTAAACTTTGCATATAGTCCAAAGTTTATTACGAAACCTTATAAATATTGATCAGCGACCCGTCTTATTTACAAAGACATGTATAAAATAATTCCTAATTACCTGTTTTTATATACACAAGAATTGCAGATACTATGACAAGAATATACGCACATTTTGTTTCACCGAATTCATCTTTGTTTCTAACATTAAACTGATTATATCTTTATAACTATACTATTATTAACTATACTATTATACAGTTTTCATCAGTGGCGTCTCGGGGGGGGGGGGGTGCGGACCGCACCGGGTGACACCATCTCAGAGGGATGACACCAAAATGAAAAATTGCAAATTTTACAGAGCACACACTGCTCGGTCTAGTCGGATTTCATAAGCGGATAACCGATCATAGTTAAATACATGACCAGCAGGCACTGGGTGCCACTTTTATACTGTGGACTTATTTTAAGAAAAAGAAATCCATGGTGGACGTCTGGAGGGGTGACACCATCAGTTTACCGCACTGGGTGACACCAACCCTAGCGACGCCGCTGGTTTTCATCCTTCTGTCCTAAAATGTAGATTTTATCAGCACATGGCTGGACTTTAGGTAGCTGGTAGTTTTCTGTTATTAGCCTTCTCACACTGCACGACACAGCAAATAGCTGGTGATTTTCTTTTATTAGCCTTCCCACATTGCAACCCACGTTAGGCAGCTGATGGTTGGCTTTGATTAGTCGCATCACACTGCACGACACATTGCACCACACTGCATGTAGCTGGTGGTTATTCTTTTATTAGCCTCCTCACATTGCACCATACTGCATATAACTGGTGGTTTTCTTTTATTAGCCTCCTCACATTGCACCACACTTCAGGTAGCTGGTATGTTTCTTTTATTATTGTTCTCACACTGTGCCACAATACCTAGCCATACTCTGGCTAGACAAGGGCTGTGAACTCGTGCAATATTTTATTGGATACAGTGTCAGAGTGGGTCATAACAGTGACTTGATATATTTTAATAACTCGGTTTTATCTTATTACATTGTTTTTAACCAAGCCATTTCTGTTTTTGCAACATTAAGTTTGTGTCTATCACATGTTGATTTTGCGTCGTTGTTCTTGCATTTAACGCATTCCGATCCGTCCATTTTTGTGAGATTCCCTGCTGATTACATGACATTGACCTTCAATAGTTGATGGTAAAACTTATTGCCGATGCGAAAATGGAATAATTTAAAAAAGTTTATGAAAGCAGACTGGCTGGTAAGCCCCGCTGTATGAGATGTTGGGCCAAAGGAGTGAGTGTTGCAGTGCAGGAAGGAATATGCATTGTTTGAACGTCTGCGATATTAATATGGGGTTGAAAAGTTTGATCAGATATCACGTGGAAAGGGCTAAGGCGCTGGTATAGAAAGACCTTCAACTAAAGTGAAATGGAAACTGATTTGGAACAGAGCAGTCCTCAGACTGTATCGCTGTGTTAACAGAATGCAGATAAGTACCACGTGACCGTTTATATCCAATCACAAGGCCTAAAACTCAGTTCATAACAGTTGGAAATGTCATAGTTTAATTTAAACATATTCACTAGCTATATGGAAAATATTATTCCTAAATAAATACAATCAGATGCAGCTGAGTCGAATTAGGACATTTTTCAGCACACTATAGGCTTTACTTAGCAGCCGGTAGAAATGGTTAAGAAAGAACCCGGGAAACTTCTGTTAAGAACAACCGACCCAAGGACAACTGTTGTCATCGCATTCTGGACAATTGCTGAACATTAGTATCAGTCCTTTTTCTAAACCAGACTGCCTTTTCTCTTGTACATACACTAATAATTTCAAAACTGATGTTTAATAAGTTCCATTGCCTTATTTCAGTGACTTTGAATGCCATTAAGACTGAGTGCCGCAATGTCCGTTACATGCTGGGAGATAATAAATTCTATGGTGTATTTCCAATCCTTTAATATTTTGAATTTCGCTTATCATGATGTCTTATCTCTATTAGCACACAACATGAAGCAAACAAGATTAAAACGAGTGGCATATGCTTTCGACTCTTAGGAATATAAATCGGAAAATATCAAATTAAAGTTTAATTACATAACGTCCAAACCTGAAATCCTGTTCGTTTTATTGTTTTTTTTTTTGTTGTTGTTGTTATTGTTGCACCCATCTCACATATAGTTCTCTTTTATTTTATCTATTGAAAGCAATTAAATGCCCATATTGTTTGGGTATTTTGCATCATACAAATTACACATTTTGTAATATCATTCATGGTTTTTTTATGACATATAACAAGAAATGTATATTTCGTTGTTTTATCTCCCTTTGTCACAAGTGATTTGCATGAAGCATGTAAGTTTTATAAATGCCATTGTCAAATTTTGTTGAGCAATAGTTTTAATTTTACATCGTTGCATACATGTATCATTCACTTGATGAACACCTATGAAATCTCCCATGTTCATGACGAGGAAACTTAAAGAACACTGTAAAATTGAATCTAATTCTTTATTCATTTAATTATGTTTATTTTTTGTATCCTCGATAATATTAATATTATGTAATCATCACTTTCGTCGTGCTCTTTCTAATATAAATAAATTAATTAATAAAAGACTAACCCAACTACGCAGACCTCTCGGATGTATGTCACTCAACCAACATTCCAATATTTGAAACTGAGACTATTTTAATTTTTTTTCAAAATTATTTGCATGTAAATATATTCTGTCAATCACATTTAGGCATTAAAATAATAAAACCCAAACAAATGCATCAATTTCAAATCAATCATTATGTTAATTATCGAGTAAAATACTTACCTTAGATCCAGGAAGCCAATTTCTACCATAAGCGGAAATCCGAGAAGAATGATTACTAGACTATTCTCAATGCCATCTCGTTCTTCAAGATCACACATCTCCAACCGTATATAGTTCCAATCAAACCATTACACCTGGCCTCATACAAGAATTAACTCCCCTTGAATTTGATAATTAAAAAAAAATCCATGTATCCTGGTATCCTGTTTACCCATGATGCTCCGCACACGAAGCCAAGAACGTTGAACTGACAGGGGTCAGAACACTAACTATATTGCCATACATGCATATCTCCAACCTTAACCCATAACATTCCACTACTACTAGGATTCCTAGGGTTTAAAGTACTATTACGGTATATAAACACACAATACAACTTGAGAGGTGTTACCATGCATTTTTTTAAGCACAGTGGAAAAAAGCCTACTGGGGTCATGATTGCATTTTCGGGTCGATAACACCATAGTTCATGGCCATATTTCATACTTACTTTACCTGTGCGCATCCACCATACTGATATTATAACCACAATAAAAGGCATCTAAAAAAAGAGAATGACTAAAACTTCTCATAATTAGGTAATAATGATGCATGTGATGCATAAGCAACGAGTTATAACTTAGATTCGTGTACCAATCTAAAAAGACCTAGTAAAACTTAACGTGGTCGAATAAACGTAATTATATATGTAAAATTATAGAAAAGTAAAAAGGTTTCTTAGCAACATAATATATTCATAAAGAATGTATCCATTTTTGAATGAATACCCTTAGTACTGAAAATGTAGTTAAAAAGTTCCCTACTGTCACATTAGTGAGTACTGGGACCATTGCATTGTGTAAGGTGACTACTTGCGCGTGCGTTGATGTATACGGTTTGGTAAATTCACAAAAGCATGGTTTAATTTTTCATTTATCAAATGGTAATTTAGATTATATATACAATGTATGATCTTACGAAACCGGAAGCGATACCAAACATCAAGTGTCGGAATAGATTCAAACCATTTTGGGTCACAGCATATACAGTGTGTATTAACTATGTTGACGTACATACTACAATTTCCCTTCCTTTACACACACAGCTCGATACTTAAGCTGTACGTCATTCGGTGTCAGGAAATGATATATAAAAATAGAAACATTTGTCCATTAATACACACAGACGATATTTATATCTTGCTTTCTTCTTTGTTAGGTTCACTTTTCACAAACATTTAAGTTTAAAAATAAAAACCTATATCCTTCCACATGTGTGCCATCCTTGATTTACAAAAATGTATCGTCTTCACAAGCAAGGATCTTTATACTTTCAATAAGGTTATTTAATTGAAAATGAGTAAATTAAGAAATCAATATTAACAGAGTTCGAATAAGAAGACAAACTGAGAAAGCGCCATCAACGGTTATAGATTTGAATGTACATAAGGCAAACTGCCTTTCATTATTCTTTTTAGATGTATATATGCTCACCCGTCGCAAAAGCTTTCATCATTTTACAAAGATGGACGGAAATGAATTTTTTTCCGGCAAGTTAGTGGATACCTTCTTTGAGTGGAAGCATGTTCACCCGGGTGATTCACTGAATGCAACGCCCAAGAAACGATTAAACCCTGTAGTCCGACACGTGGATGTACCTACGTGTAGACAGTTCAGTCTATACAGAGGTCTCGGGAGGAATTTTGTGAGTAACCTTTATCCACCGAATCATGTAACGGTACGTGTAATACATGTACTATTTTTATAATGTTGCGGTTTCCAAAACAAGTCATTATGTCCTGACGATTTAAAAAAAAAATCCTCATACGTTCGTATTCTGCGGTTTAATAGAGTCCAAAATTGAGTGATCATGACGTAATAGAAAGCAACGGATATAAATCACAAATAACCATAACGAACAAGTGTTGGGTGAAAATCTAGTGGTATTTTTTTTGTTTGTTTTATCTTAAAAAAAAAACACTCAAACGTTTTTCAATGACGTACTATTGAATATGTAAATGTGAGATTTTTGGGCTTTTGAGAAACAATCTGCACTACTCAGGAAAATCAGTCTGGCTTTAGAGACGGATATTCGCCTGTTGATAGTATTAATTCTAAATACGGTATATCTTCCCAGAAAATGTAAATAGCAAGAAAAGGGAAATTATTTTCTGCCTTTGACAATTTCGGAAAGGCATTCGAAAATATATGGATGGCGGGATCTTTTAAGAAAAGAATGGCTCACACACATGTAACGGTAAAATTAAATTGCTGAATGTAATTATAAATAGGTATGATACAATGACGTCATTTACTTATCAAACTGAAAAACTGTTTTATCTTATGTTATGTTTTTTAGTTTAGAGACGGCAGGGTGAAAACCTGTCACCCTTTTTATTTTCGTTATAGGTTTATGATTTGAAAGAGATTGTTGGTTAAAATGTTCAAATGGAGTGAATTTGAAGATACCAGTAATCACAATTTATGCTGCACTTGAAGATAGTTATTATCTGGCATACTGACAATTATGTTACCCATGTAATAATGTTACCCTTGCAATACTGTTATCCATGCAATAATGTTACCCTTTTAGTACTGTTGCCCTTACAATAATGTTACCCTTGCACTAATGTTACCCTAGTAATTATGTTACTCTTGCAATTATTACCGGACACAATTACTACCATTTGAAAATAATCATATAAAATTATGTTACACGTTGCTGCTGCTGATATATTAAATTTTAAATGACTTTTGCTTATGAAAAATGATTTGTGTGATTTGGGTTTCAATAGTGTAATATTATCACAGTCATTATCCTCTGTTGTGTAGATAGAGAAATATGTCTCAAGGAAACTGAAAGATCATTGTGAACAGACTTGATATTTAAGCATATTTGTATTCATTCTAATGGCTGGACTAGTCGGATATTTTTTAATAATTCTTTCAATTTGAAACACTTTGTAACATTTATGCCACAAAAGCATTGTATAATTGCAACAAAATTTATAGAAAGAGCCACAGGTTAGCCATGCAAATTGGCATCATTGTGATACATCTAAAATAATGTGGGAATTATAAGCCTCGAAAGGTATAAATGATAAATTTTAATGTCAGTATTTTCCGGGAAAAAAAGTTAATTAAAAAATAAGCACTGTTTACACAATGGCTAATACATAATAATTTAGCTAGATGCTGAATAACGCTAATATTACCACGCGGAATCGATTAAATAATATTTAGAACTTATATAGAAATCATTCTGTCCCTTGCAAACTCGAAGTAACTTTCCATTTCATTTTGTCATGTGTATCCAATATATTGAGCCAAATATATCTCTATCTACTATTCTTATTTCTACCATTCATTATCTTATGTACAATAACCATTCATATTGGCATTTGTAGTTTTTCTCGTTTGTCTCTTGTTAGACCTGAGTTGGCTATAACATTCTGATCTGGTCTGTTCAGTCTCTTCCATGACAAAATAACCGATCGCTCAAAATCTAATCCATTTTTACATTCTGCAAATTCAGTTACTTTCATGGGTATACATGTTATGGTTTCGTTGAAATTGTCTTCTATGTCGTACCTAACCTGACTATAACATCGAAAACAGTTTTATAGTGATACTGGTTTAATTCACACATCATATAGAGTGTCTGGCATTTGTAAGTACCAGTCGAACAAATACTCAGTTTCAAACACAACACACCGAAAATTCCTAGCAGATTTGTACTGTATATTCGCGCTTTACCTCTGTATCCCAGTTCATAGCATCCAATCCCATCCCGCGATTGCTTTACATTTTAAGGGGTGGGGAAAACTTCTAAAACTATGATATGGGTTTTAAAGACAACTTTTAATCAAGGATCCACCCACCCGACCCTATCGCCATCTTGTACGGAGGTTTGATGCTCGTTCTAAAACTATAGCAAAATTTTGACGTGTTATGTAAATTTAATTTGTATTTGTGTGCTTGATCTTTGTTTATAATTGAGAGCAGGAGTCTGGGCCTACATGGCCGATGATATTTGTTTTACAAACATGTTTACTTGGGTTACAATTCTAGGCACAGCCTGGATTCTGACCTAAGAAGATTCTTGAAACGAAATTTGTTTACAGTTTGGGTTAATTGTCCTTTTCAAAAGATGTGAGATTTTTTCCAGAAAGGTCATTGTGATATAGGTCAAGTGTGGATGTACAATGTTCTGTTTGCATCACAACCTTTTGTTTCTGTTTTAACATCTGTCAAGTGAAATCAGTCTTTTAGTTATATTCACTTATAATTTGAGAGGTTTCATTTACTTATTTATTCCTTGGAATGACTAAGTCTCGTTGACTTTTTGCACTAAATCACTATTTTGCAATTATTATCAATTTATTTTAATTTTTGTATATATTATATCACTGAGATACATTAAGACTAGTAATACAGTAACTAATTCAATACTATTGGCACATCAGCACATTCAATAGTGGAATTCATTTGGATCACCATGGTCATTTATTCGTAAGAATATAAACGTTTGAACCTGTGATCTAATTTTCAGGATTATTAAGGATTTAATTCACAATACTGCAAATTCAAGTTCAGTTTAATACTGTAAGTTCATTTTTAATTCTTACTTTGTGTTCAAGGGAAATAAATTGTTTGTTGAATGTTACTAGACTTGTTGGTTTCGCCTTTTCTATTACTTATGTTAAGAAAATAGATTCGTAACAGACGACATTACCACCCAATATAGTCTTCACACAGAGATGCACCAATGTGTCAATAAAGGTGAGAAACTGTGGTTTAGAAGATAGCTTGACGGGTTCACAATCAGTGAGACACAATTTCGCATCTTGCAAATACAGACGTTCTAGATGCATGCCACATTTAGACAATTTAGACAACGCAGTTTGTTCCCATTGCCTTCGCAATAAGTAGTTTATAATGGGCCGATATATGCATAAATTTGTAAATGTTATATATATATATATATATATATATATATATATATATATATATATATATATATATATATATATATATATATATATATATATATATATATATATATATATATATATATGTGTGTGTGTGTGTGTGTGTGTGTGTTGTTTCGTTTGAAATAGATATAATTTGTAATATAAGAATATAAGACTCGTTTTCAGTCTCAGCGTAAAATAAAATTGACGATTTTATAGAAAGCTATGATTTCACAATGGTATGAAAACGTACTATTTGTGTATTTTTAAATGATCTTAAAATGACGTTAATTGATTTTCCTGAAGGAAAGAGATTACTATCCATGCACGGAGTAAACTTGAACATGACGATACGATGATAACGATGACATTGACGTATGCAGGTGTGAAATTCTTATAGGTTAAGTTTGTTTTATAACAAAACGCAGATGATCCTCTGTGATCCACTGATGAGATCAATCGTTCCAGCCAGTATGCAAGGAATGTCGGTACTTACGTTTCAAATTTACCTTTGTTCACCGCAAGCTCAGAAGTCACACGTCTCTCAAATATGTATGACAATTATAAAAAAACCCACATAAAACATTTGAAAATGAATATATACAATATTTGTAAAATTTTTTAAAAATATAGCTTAACATGAATGAAACATAGTGAATTATTGCCAGATGAACAGAATCTTTTGCTGTTACTTCTATTTTAATTATTACTAATAATAATAATAATAATAATAATAATAATAATAATAATAATAATAATAATAATAATAACGAGGACTTTATATAGCGCCTAATCTTTAGAAACTCTAAGTGCTTTACAACATCTATCATGATATGACTACACTACAGAAAAACAAAAAACAAAAACCATGAAATTGGAAAACATAAAAACATGCTGAAAACATATAAGATACAAAACATTATAAGGTCTGTAACTTTGTCCCTGCACTCGAAAAAAGTGAGTTTTAAGAGCACTCTTAAAAGGGACCACTGTGTAATTGTGTCTAGTTTCAATGGGTAATTCGTTCCACATCGCCGAACGTTGTCCATATGACTTCGTTTTTATAGTGGGAACAATGAGTATACTATTGTCGGAAGAGGAGCGTAAGGATCTTGCTGGTGTATACACATGGGTGAGGCCGGATAGGTATAATGGACTGGAGTCTGTCAGTGAAATCTAGCACAGAGAACAAATTGTGTGTTTGATTCTGTATTGAATGGATAGCCAGTGTAGGGTACAGAGCAGAGGTGAGGTGTGCTCTGATCGAGGTACTCTAAAGATGGTCCGAGCAGCTGTGTTTTGAACTTTTTGAAGTCTCTGGAGTAGATATTGTGAAGAACCAGATATAACTGAGTTACAATAGTTCAGTCTTTAAAGTACTAATGGACACACAAGTGTTTTAGTGGCATCAACCGAAAGATATTTGCGAATGGAACTGATGCGTCTTAACTCAAGATATGCAGCCTAGCATATGTTCATGACATGTTGGTGCAACGTGAGAGTACTGTCTAGAATAACACCTAGGTTTCGTACTGACTGTGTGAATTTAATGTTGGTGTTGCTGATATTTATTGTCTGAGGTAAAGGATGTAAATGAAAAAGTATTTATGTTGTGATCAGAATGGCCTCCGTTTTATCATCATTCATCTGCAGCTTGTTACATGTCATCTATGATTTCACATCAGAAATGCAATTCTCTACTCCATGGATGGTAGCATCAACTTCAATTGGGTGGCTAGACTTGTATAATAGGGTGTCATCAGCGTACAACTGGTGAGGCACTGAATGATGATCTATGACACGTGAGAGCCGCTGAGTGTATAGAATGAAGAAACAGATCCAAGAACAGACCCTTGTGGAACACCACACCATATATCAACTGGGCTGCAATCTATTCCATTTGAAGATACAATTTGTGTCCTGTTGATTAAGTAGGACTCGAACCACTGTAAGGCTATATTCTGAATGCCAAATACATGCTGGATTCTTCAGCATAGGCTTTAGGAAGGCAGTTTTGACAAATGATGGGAATTCCTCTGATGAGAGAGAGAGAGAGAGAGAGAGAGAGAGAGAGAGAGAGAGAGAGAGAGATTAATAACATTAGGTAGTTAAGAAAATATTGGGTCTAAGCACTCAAGTAGTGGCGATATTGAAATTGGATCAAGTTCACAAAACTTTGGTGCACTCTTCATCACGATTGTCCGTACTAAATCAATAGAGACAAGTTCAAAATGCTTCTAATGGTTGTCGCTGAAATCTGTATCATTACTGTATGGTGACGAGTCAATTGAATTTGTGTTGTCAAGCGAATCTCTAATGGTTTGTACTTTGTCACGGAAGAAATTTGCAAATAGGTCCGGAAGGCCTACTGGAGAGAAGGTAGTTGGAAGTGGTGTACATTTATTCCTTGACATCAATTGGTTAGTTAACTCGAAGAGCTCTTTGCAGCTGGAACTCTCCGTGATCTTGGTACTGTAGTGGGATAATTTGGCTAAATGGGCTATGTTTGTGACGTTCTTCTTAGCGGCTTCATAAATTTGTTATGAATAGTGAGTCTTGTGGAAAGCCAAAACCTCTCTGCTTTTCGGCGATGTCTTTTAGCAGTGCGAAGCTGGTCCTTAACACTGCTATACCATGGAGAAGACTTTTTTATATTGATACTCTGCATTTGGTGACTGGGGCATGTTTTTCAAGCAATGAACGCAGGCAGTTATCGAGTTGTTCTGCTGTAGGATGTACGTAAGTTGTTAGGATTTATTGGATGTCATGCATTTATTTGGTTCTATTTATTATACGGAGGTTTCTCTTAGCAAATAAAGGTGGAGGGTTAGGGACCGATACGTCAAAATGGCATATAAAATGCAGAGGTGATCCGATGCAAGTTCATGGGATACAAGAGTGGATTGCAGAATATTATCATCAGGTCTATGAAGAAACCAGTCTAAAATGTGACCAAGTATATGGGCTGGTTGGTTAACTGACTGTTTAAGGTTTAAAAAATGAATGGAATCTAGGAGTTTTGATGCGTATGGGTTTCCAGGACAGTTATCAAATTACCATACTCCAGAAGATTCGGAAACTGCTCCAAAAAGAGAGATTGAGTCAGCTTGTTTTTTCTACTAGATCGCATCACAATTATGTATTTCAAGTCTATTTTTAGAACATTTTTTCGTCTCATTTTGGTGATAGAAGAGTTATATTGATGCATTTATGGTAGGGATTTAAAGGTATTTGTTTATTCTTGAGAATATGAGCGGAGAGAATGGTTGTCTTTGTGTATTTTGGCAACAGTGCACATTGAGTAATAGGGACCTGGTGATGATCCAGAAGTGAAATCTGTGTTCTGTTTACATGCTTTTCTGTTTACGGTGCAGCCGCTCAAAAAAATTCTGATGAACCCTTGACGAGAACTTCAACGTGAAGTCATCTTTAGATGTATTTTAGATTAACATATGATTTGTATTGATTGTCACACAGTTGAAAGGTCAGTACTGATAAATATAAGTAGAGAACATATAGTAAAATAAATTGTGATGTATATCCAAACAACGTTTCTTTTTTCGCTTCCGTTTACATTTAAGTAATGATGAATATTCGTTTAGTCTCGAGCACAATGTAGAGAAATAACTTGCTGTTTTAAAACAGACCGTTGTCAACGTTTCTGCTGCTGTAAATAGGACGGTTTTGATCATTTAATTTAATTTTAAATATAAGAATTTTAATTTATTTCCTTGAAATTAGTTTAACGCATATCTCAAATGCTGCATTGTTGTCTGTTGCCAGAATCGTCCCAATCGATTTAGAGCTCGGTGTATGACGTGTGGATAACGTTAGGACGTCACAAACTAGAGCGCTCTTGCATGCATCAAATCTAAGTAATGGTTATATACATATATAAAGGACGTACTGGGACAAATTTCTGGATACATACTAGATAGTTCTGGCAGTAAAGACGATTTATTAACGTATTTTACCATTTCGTCCAAATAAATATTAATAGTTAGCAGCACTCTCTTAAAAGCAATTAAAATTAATCAACTAAATTCTGTAAAATAAAATATATTGGTGTACATTTAATATCTGTGTATTCTGTCTTCCCACGATCTGTCATTTCGTAATATCACAAATAATACATTGATCAAACATGAAAGAAGTTGAACAGGATGCAAACAACACTAAATATGTAACTTTGTATGAAAAAAGAATTTTTCTTTCTCAATCTTACGTCAAAGTAATTACTCAATGTTGTGGCCAATGAAATGAGACGACATTTTCCAGGAGAGCAACTTTTAGTCAACTGGTAATTCTGTAATTCGATTATAACGTTTTTTAAATGCGGGGGTGGTGAAGACGAACGCTTATGTTTAGAAAGCAATAGATGTATATCGTAAAGTGATATCGATGAACTTTAAGTCTGATCTTGGGGAATCACGTCTACTTGTTCTAGTTTTTACATTACAACGTGTATTTCAATTCAAGTCTTCATTTGATCCGTAACCGTGATCGACCGTAAAAAAACATTATGGCTTTCCTTCGAGGGTTTACGTGTTTTGTCCTTGGTTACAGCATTTGAAAAAGTCAAAACTATAATACAAAGTGCAGAAGGCCTGACCACAAAAATGTTGCTTATCTTCCTGAAAATTAAGGCGAGAAAAATAAGCCCGCTCTGAATACAGATGTTTCGCACGACCGATAGCGAGGACGTATTGTGCAAGGCTGACACCAAATGTACGAAATAAAATAACTTTCTCCTTATATATTACATATACACATCTTGTATACTGCTATATTACAAACATAAGTTTTAGTACAAATTCCATACACCTTAGTCAACATCAACAGTTCAGCTTTTCATCATTTCAGATCTCCCATACCTCGTTTTGCTTTTCTCATATGCTGACATGGGCATTCTTAAATTAGTATCTGAACCACAACCTACCACAGAGGCAAAGCTAGTAGAAACTCAAAACCGGCGAGCACATCAGTCAGTACAGATAATGTACCCACAACTGTTCCAGAAATATCACAAGATCTCATCTTGGAAAGAGAAGAAATATTAGGTGTGAAAACAACATCTTCTCTTCCTCCGGGACAAGATTAAGATATCGCTTGTTGACCATAACGATGGAAGGTGTATACAGGTATCTCACCAAGAGCACGGACAACCAGTAAATAAAACATTCAGCATGTGTAGGATAGGGTTGGACAATTAGGACAACGTTCCGGGTGCCCATCGCCGTCACAATTTGTAGTTCATAGGGACTTACTGGAGAATAATTTCTTAGGCCCACAAATCCTGGCAGCGGCCCTGAATTTGGGCTGCGTTAAAATGTGCGACATCAGACAGTACATGGAATTTGAATGAGATTAAAGGTCCCGGATATGATATAAACGCATATTGAAAATGCAAAACGGATAAGCGATTAACAACTTCAGGTTTTTACCTGTCTTACTTTATATTTACACAAGTTTACTCTTATCTACCTGTCATAACTCACTATCCTTCTAACCTTTCTTTTCTCTCTATCCTCTCATTCTTGTATCTGCACTCTATTTCTTTAATACACATTGTATATTCCCACTCTGCTCACTAGAACCTATTCTTTTCTTACATTACAGATGCCGTGCATACGTTTATCATGACTCCAGAGATTTCCCTGTGCACGTGGATAACATATAAACATACTAACCTGTCTTCACTCAGTTTACTAATAATGTACAATACTAACTGCTTTATTTCGTAACACAACATACAGTGTATCTCATGCTCAAATAACTAATCGCTACAAATATTAATATTCTCAGCTTTAACTGCATTGGACTCCACCTGAATGTCCGTAGTAAATGATATAAAATTAATCTTTTAATAAAATCCAACAAAATTGAAACTCTGCTCCTACTAGAAGGGCGCACTAATAAAAAAAAATATTCAGCCAACGATATTCAAGATCAACTTTCAAGTGAATGTGATATGGAGTTTTGGTACACATATATCTAGCGGATATCGTGTTAAGAGCGACGCTACATGACGTAATTCCTTGAACAATAAAGAGCTTAAGAAGTACTGCCAGTGTGTCCAACTTGTGTACGGCAGTTGTATACTACTAACAAAAAGTCATGAGGTTTGTCCAGGAATGAAACAATGTCATATTAATGACCAAGTCGCTGAGTTTGATCACAAACGTGACATTTAGTGATATGATGACGAACTAGAGGATTTGCTGAGTGTTCAGAACACGAAAAATAAACGCGACCATCGTCACAAGTTTATCTATGTTTACGTTGAATGTTCTCAATACATATCGATTCAAATTCTTGCCTTTAGTTTTATTTAGGAACCATCACAGTTGAAATTGTAACGCGATTCCATGATCGCTTGAAAAGACGTTTGATGGCCCCCAAACTCATTCTGATTTTGCTCTATGATATTTGAATTTTGACCCCATGGATGACACGTTGAACGAGGAAGTGTCTTGTTACATCAACTTTCATCAATACACTTTATTCATTGTCTCACAATTGTTCTTGATACGACGGACACTTTCCTTTGAAATATTAATCAGGACAAGGAATATATTCTCAACAATTCACCATGAAGAGAACCAATTACATACTAGTACATGAAAGTGGGAAATGATTCCATGAGTTATCGGCATTGCCTTTGAAAACAATGCCTAAAAAGGTTTGGAATAACATAAATGGCCTAAAATTACTTTGCACCCTTATTCCTTGAATGGTTGGAATCTGGAAAACCTAAATTTGTGTACGAATTTCACGCATGCTTTGTTTCATGACTGTTATTCTTGTTGTCCTCACAGGAATTTGAAAATAATTGACAGGGCTTAATTAGTAATATTTGTACAACAAAACGCATCAGCAACGCCTGAGTTTGGAATGTCAAGGATACCAAATGGTATATATGTGTGAACACGATTGCGATCGATGTTTCAATTTTTTTTCCTCGTAATTTTGAGGTCTCTCGGAAGACTACGATGGGCCGGAAATTGATCGTTTGAATCTACGCTTCAGGATAAGGTGACAAATGAAACAATGTATATATCTGTTGCGTTTAGTCGATAGTGTGTAAATATCCTTTATTCTACCGATCACTCTGAAATATTGACAGAACACATCGGCATTAAACACATTCACCAGTAAAGTTTTGCCAAATGTCAAGGTTTTCAACGAACAAACCAGTGCCATCACTAATGCTTCATCATTGCCAAGGAAATGAACGTCTCCTTTATGCCATACCTTTGCTAAAACGTGTAATCAAAACGAATGATGTCACTACCATCGACCAGAACGGGTCATGACCATAACGTGAATGATTATGGAACTCTTTCTTGCTATTGTTCGTGGCTACCGATTGTTAAAGGTTTACGGAATTTCGCACTTTACTGCAACATAATTAAAGCAACAGGGCATCAACTCGAGGCCAGGGTTTTACCTGGCCACGTCAACGAGTTTCTGCCGTGAAAAAAATGTGATCGGCTATTAAATCCTGGTGTCACAATCCGGAAGAAAAAGTTCAATTCAAACAATGGTACCAACGCAGAGAATTCATTGACGTGGAAGACGTTGAACAGAACGAAAGAAAACTAGCGTTTGCTAAATCAGGATGAATTGTTTATGGGGAAAACTGGCTTAACGTCCATTCTTACCTAAGTATGTATATTGTATCGATCAAGTCAATACTTTCAGCTCATTAACGCCAAAGTAAACTGCATTACACAAATGAAAATCGTATATGAAAATTCGATTTTGGTCAATTACGATGAGGTCATGGTGTTTGGTTTACCCGACAATTTACAATGTACTTTTTTTAATGCTTGCATGACAGGCCATGTCCGTTTTAGATGATAGTTCGTGTTAAAACAATGAATAGACCACGTCCTTGACTTCGACACCTATAGTTGCATGTACATCGATTTGTATGAAGGCTGTCGCCCTTACATCGAAAACGAACGATATGGAGTGAGGAACCACCAACATCCCCAAGAGATCATTTCTGGTCTTGCCAGTAAGAGACTTAAAACGTACGGCTACCAGTACAGGGATACAAAAGGACATCATAATATCAATGCAAAAGGAAAAGTCTGGCACTGGACTATCGTTCGAGTCAAGTGGTAAGCTTTGACGTGTTAAAATAAGCTTCAAAATCGAGTTAAGATAAAGCCGTTCATGTAAAATGGTCGAACATCACAATATTGTGCGTTTAACAGATTATTACATCGTCAGGCGACCTTTGAAAACAATCTATCTGATCGTCTGCAAAGCGCGAGTGCGACTTCTACATCACAACTCGATACCGAACTTGTACCATCGTTCAATATAACAAGACATTCCCTCAATAGATCATTGTGAGCGAAGACGTTCACCATTGGATATAAATTCGAAACATAAACCATGTGACGAATGCGATGATGTAGCAAACGACAAATACGATGCAGCACTATTTAACTTCACTATCAAATGCTATGACATCCGTCTGCTTATTAATGTGACATTCACTCGTACACAAACCATCCCGGACACCACACAGTCATTGGGAATCGCAAAACAGACGTATACGCATCTTCTATAGCTTTGTATGGCTATTATAGTTCTACCAGTCGAATCCCGATGTTCAAATAACTGGCCCAAATATCAATTAAGACATACTCCGAAACGCGTAGCGAGAACAGCATTTATCTACGTAAGCTTAAGCAAAGTGTTTCAGCTGTGGCGTGATTCAGCGTATTAAGACACTGCTTACACTGAACATGTCAAGCGGTCTCGGATCTGTCTATACCTTCCATTGGTTGGTCTCGGATCTGTCTATGCCTTCCATTGGTTGGTCTCGGATCTGTCTATGCCTTCCATTGGTTGGTCTCGGATCTGTCTATGCCTTCCATTGGTTGGTCTCGGATCTGTCTATGCCTTCCATTGGTTGGTCTCGGATCTGTCTATGCCTTCCATTGGTTGGTTCAGATTATTATCTTTATGGACAGTTTCGAAGAAGAGAGGATGAATGGTATACATAGGATTGATTTATAAAGGGTTTTACATAGTCGGAATGACAGTTTGTGCCAAAACGTTATCAAAGTATTTCCGAAAATGTTTTAAAAAAACTCACCTTATCAGGACGTCGAAAGTGCTGCACCAAACTCCGTGGTAGGAAATGATACGGTTAAAAATGTACAGTATCAGTAATTACTGTAGAAAAAACTAATTCCACATGACAAAATGATTCTTTTGAATTTAGGACGATATGTCCTCTGTGTGTGTGTGTGTGTGTGTGTGTGTGTGTGTGTGTGTGTGTTAGTGACTAAGTTTGTTGGATTTCGTTTATTAGTAGATTCTCATTGCCAAATTTATCAAGTTCATGCAACACGATGACGACCAAAACTTTGTCTGTGCTCGAGAAACTTGTTCTCTTAAAGGTTCTGAGATTAATGATGACTACAACTTATATACCCTTATGTGAATAAGAAATGTGTATATCTGCCTTTCACATATATCAAGAAGTGTGTGTGGCAGGTGGCTGTACCAATAGTTATACGTTTGGAAGGCTTATGTGATTTGAAACAAGATACGGTTGAAAATGTGAAGATTATGATAACTCATTTTAAGTAAGAAACAAAATATGAACTATTTTTGTAATATAAATTTTATTTTGTATTATGAAAAATATGTTGATCATGCTTTAATTGTATTGTGGTTTTGGACCTTCCCAAACTACATATGACTGCATCCTGCGTTCTCAAAGTGATTGAGGAAAGGTGAGATCGTCAATGTTGGGAGGCATCGGATCTACGCTATCCTTGTAACATGTTGATTGCTGCATCAAGTGGCCCAGGTTAAACCGAATCTGTCGAATGTGTTATGCAGCCTGAATCGCTTTTGTTACATCATCCTCCACATTGCATCGTGTTTTTGTAACACATTGTGGCACTCGGTTTACACGTTCCATCGTTGACTAAAGAGTTAGCCATTCGCTGGATGAACTGAATGATACTTCAGGTGCCACAAGCTTAATTTACTAATCAATAGGAAACCAACCACTTCCTATTATTTGTGATTTGGTACTGATAAGTTTCACAATTTGTGTAGACTACTTCGCCCTCACGAAAGAGAGTAAATCTGTAACGTACTCAAGAAAACCCCAACTTGTTGACACTTTATTATCAGCTCATCCTCACCTCCTCTGTTTGTGTAGTTACCTGTCTGTTTGGTAGAAAAGCTTTAAAAGAACCTTTAAAACCGTTTGTGGAAATATTTTACACATTAACATAGGCTCTACTAGATCGACGTTACCACTTCTGAACAAAACTATAATTATGTTTTGTACCGTCGCAGTATCGGAACGTTGGAGACGAGAAACAAAGAAAGAAATATTTGGGAAAAGAGATTTGACATCTACCTAGTTTCGAGTTTTGGAACAGAATTGACATTAATCATTACATTCCATTGTGGCCTAGTGGTTCTGGGTTCGATCCTTGGCCGAGTCATACCAAAGACTTATAAAAATGGTACGAACAGCTGCCTCGATTTACACTCAGCATTAAGAGATTAGTGTTAGGACTGGTCGGCCTGAGGTCAGGATAATGTGACAGGGTGGGACATTATGTTACATGCCTGTGCCATGATGCTCCAGTGCTAGACATCAGTATAAACTACCACACTGCAGACACATGACATATGACGTAAAAATGGTTGAATCTACGTAAAACGTCCAAATCACACACAAACACATACATCCCCTTATCCGAGTTTATCTCTCCATGAATTAGATAAACATTAGATTTGATGTGGAGAGTGTGTTCAGAAAAATCAAATCGCCTTTTTATGTGACAAAATTATGGTAATTTGTTTATAACAAGAACGGATATTTAAAACAATCATCACAATTTTGGTTATTTCTTTATAACATCATCAGGTCATGAATGTAATCCATAGTCGACTCGACAAAAATGCCAAGCATGCGCCAGCCTGTGCAAGTCTGAAAATTTGTCCATGTTCTTATAACAGATGATGCGGCCGAGAAGAAAAGTACTCGACAAACAAAAGAAACTAGATAAGAGGACGTTGGCATCCTTCCATATGTTTAAGCACCTCATACGAGAAGTGTTTGATGAGAGAATAGAAAACGTCAAGATGACTTCAAAGACGACGATAGTGAGGGAGCGAGTGAATCGGGAGAGGAAACAGCAGCGTCTTAATGAAAGGTGATAGGCATGAATATGGAGCTAGAACTAGTGCTGCTGCAAAAGCAATTAAAGATGCTAGAACAACCCCTGATCTCGCAAACAGAATATTCAGACATGGAACAGGGCTCTCACTTTTAGACCCTCTGACTTCAACAGGAGATGAAGCATTTATTATGAGATTCGTCCGTCTTGCAGAATCCTGGTACGGATTTGCATTTGTTTTGGATTTCAGGACGACAAACCATCTCTCAAGAATAAAAATGCTAAATCACTTCAAAAACTGTTTATGCTGGTATGTTTTTGCATTTTGTCTTTCACATCTAAAATGTTAAACCCTATTCACCCTTCCATATTGTGCGTGATGGTATATTAGTAGTATTGTGTGTGAATATACCTGCTATTTTCAAAGGTAATGGTATGTTTGTGGATACTTGGGCACTCCTAATCGTTTCTCTCCTTTCAATCAATTTTGGGTTGTACGTACGTAGGTGTGAGATGCCATTTTGTCTTCTCCATATGTTACTCTGCCTTTTGTTTTAAATCTTATCATTTCACGCTACGTACTGTTTAGTAAGAGGGCGTTTTGTTAGTGTGTGTGTGTGTGTGTGTGTGTCTGTGTCTGTGTCTGTATGTGTGTGTTAATCATTAGATGGGTAATAAGGTAAGTTAGTTATTCTATCTGCTTTGGAATTAGTAGATGCAAGTTGGACGTGAACGTATTGCATTGTACCCATGCTAAATTCGTGGGCGTTCTAAACATTACATACCCTTTACTTTAAACCCATGGACAGTATTAAAATTACATTTTCCTTTCTGCCTATATGGTCTCATTTGTTCCCAGATGGTTCTAAGTGCTGTTACTGGTTTTTGGTATCACTTGAAGCATTTGAAATATTCACTTACTTTTTGCACTATCCTGAAAAGGTTTCAACGTTTACAGACTGAAGTGAAGCAAATAATGCTTGTCATTGGATATCATATAGCGAGATGAAGAAAAGGACAATCGTTTCAGGAAAATAAAACCCTAATGAGATAATGAAAGGATACTCGTTTTACGAAAATGAAAACATGTAAAGAGATCATGAAAAGGATACACTTTTTCACGAAAATATAAAAGAAAAGAGATAACGAAAATGATACTCGTTTCACGAAAATGAAATCTAATCATGTGTTTAAGAAAAATGTGTTGCAAATAAACCGTAGTTTAGGCAACTCGATATATTTCGCAATCATGCCTGAATTGGAAATTTTGTTCTTAGACCGACTACAATATATTTTTAAGTGGATATCGATTTAGAGCAATTTTTTTAAATGAAATATGGTAACGCGTCAGTTGATTTCGTGTCAGTTGACAGGCTATTCCAAGCAATATCGGGGAAAATTCGTTTTTAGTAACTTCTAATTTGCATTATGGTTGAATAAGATCCAAGTTGGTAATGCTTTCTGTCTTTATTTCTCGAATCTAATATATTCAAAAGCACCGGTTGGATAAAAATAAGTTTTAGAGAGTCCATTTTGCATTGCAAACACACATATCAATAGTGTCGGATTATTCCATTTGCTGACATTTCGACTAAAAATTAAACTATAAGGATGGGCATATTTAACTCAGAACAGAAACATAAAAAAAACCTGAAACATGCATGGAGATAAAGAATACAGTTGCGGAAGTGTTTGACACGCAATCTTCTGTGATCGTCATTTTGCATTGATCCAAATTAGCCCATTGGGCAATTTCTGTGCTAAAGGTATTAAGCGCTTCCCTTACGCAAGAGATGTCGCGTTACACGGTGTCATAAATAATTCATAATGAAACAGCTAAGAGGATGTGATCATCATGGAGAATGGACTGTCTTATGTTTTCTCTATTATGAAACTTGCATGTCACATCTAGAAATCCAAGAAAAAGGGTGTTTTTTTTTTGTTTGCAGGGTTCCGACTGTGAACCAATGAAACATAATGAACTGTAGAAGGCTTGGACAAAAATGTCATCTAAAGGGAGAAATTGAAATATGCAAATTGTGAAATAAGATTGATACACAAAATATCTTATTCTTATCTTCGTCTATGTGGGATAGTCAAAGATAACTAAACTAAATTTACCACCATCATTTCACAATATCCTGCTTGAAAAATTTAATTATATGAGTCAGTTGGACTGTAAACATGGATGACACAGGAGTTAGATTTTCGGTATAGTTTTCTTTTGTCTGAAAGTAAGTGCTGATCTCATCATTAACCATGCATGCATATTAAAAGTATCTGGGATTAGCCTGTTCTTTATAAATTCAAACTTCGAGTACAGTCATTAATAACATGAGTTTTAAAATTTTATATGTTAGACTATTTTCTTTGACGTTATACGGTGCCTTTTCTCAAAGTTTTTATAACTGCTGAAACATTCGAGAACTTCAAAGAAATAGCCGCATGGTCGCAATATAAGCAAATATTGTACGGTTAAGAAAGTCGCATTACTTTTATCCTGTTTAAGACTGTTATCTGAGTGGCGACCAACCGTGTACATGAAATGATTTGTGAAATGTCTGTTGTTTTGTTTCCATTAAAATCACCAGCTGATTTCAGTAGTAATAGCTGCAGTAACTTGAAAAATAATTTTATATTCGGTAGTTTATAGCTGAGGTATGTTTGAGCGATGCTGCTTATAATAAAAGTATTTCATAGTCCAAGTCATTGTTTCATAGAACGTTGCAATGGATTATGAGATGTGTTTGGACGGTGAATCGGCCAACGTATCTGGAGGAGAACAAAAACGACCCAAGTATATAAATTGATAACAATAAGGCGTTAAATTAACAAAGCAAAATATGGTTAGTTTCCATTCGTGTATAAAAAAATAAGGAATTTTTAATATGCCTGTTTCTCTTCAAACGAAATCTTTTCAGTTTGCGCCAAACAGATAGTTTGTATAGTTAGTGTTCTAAATCAGAATTCCATCTACGTCATTTATAAGTGCTTCGGATGAAACCATGGTTACGCAAGATTACTTATAAGTATGTGTGGAGATCATTTGAGTCACTACTAGTAAAGTTCGGGTGAATACGCAGGAAATGGTTCACTACTGTTATTTACAGTTTAGTGCAGTTAAGTAGCTGCAACCTTTTTATCCATGAACAAGCCATCAAAAGTTTTTATTTTAATATTTATATTATAATCAACTGTAAATGCTGTTTACATTAAACTAAATGTTTTCTTTTAAGTGAATGAAAGTGCTACTGCTATTTTTAATGATGTCCAAATGTTGATCAAAGATTGTGACTACAGGCTCCATTTTAGTTTAGCAAAACCCAAATATCGTACTACTAACTTAACATGTTTTCATGTACAAAGAACATTTTGTACTTTAGTATTGTACTTTGAAAGCTACCTTAAAGTCAGTAATAGAGATGGCTAGAACAGTTACACTGCTGATTGATTGATGTCCATCCCTGGACGTGCGCTATATTGGTGACCTGTAGTATATACCGAAAGAGCCATACATTCCCGCCTGCATATCATTGGACATCGAGCACTTCAGCGCTTATTATTCTCGTTTTAACCAAAAACTGAGCGTCTTAACCACATTCGGATATCCACAACTTTCTTCCCATTCACTCCAACCGATTGTAGTATGTTTTGTTTTCCAAATTGAACTTGCTATAGTTGATACAAACAATTGTAGCTAGCCATTATTATTATTATTATTATTATTATTATTATTATTATTATACTTATTATTATTATTATTATTATTATTATTATTTTATCTTAACCACAGCTTATTGTTTGTTTTCTGTTTTACGTTTAGATATATTTTTAATTAGACGTCTTACGATTAAAAGTTTCTTTGTGGAAGCGGATGGGAGGGGGGATAAAGCGTTAATGACAAATACCAATATCTTATTGGTCTCCTCGCCATAGGGTCCTGCATGCGAAAGCATGGATCTGACATTTCATCGTCGGTTAATTCATTTTGACATCCATAATAGTTTCTAAACAATCTATCCGTTCTATGTTGGTCTCCAGATTTTTAACTCACGGTTTGCACTAAAGATTTAGTCCCCCTAGTAATATATAAATATTTCTGAGGTTACCTCTTTAGCAAGAACGTCAAATAGATAATAAACAGATGGAATGGATAGTGGGCCAGTACGGTGATAGAAAACTATAAACGGCATATAGAAAGAAATCAAGATAGACGCTTTTGCAACGGAAAGATGAGGCATAGTAGATAATTTGATAGCAAGACATTTTTGTCTGAGGGACAGACAGACAGACAGACAGACAGACGTAAAATATATGCATATAGAAATGAAAAGACATAAGTCCAAAAATACATAGAAAAGCGAACGAACATTGTTTCAATATGGTTGAAAAAAGGTGAATACTTTCCGTGCATCCATCAATCTTTTCGTTGAACTCGCGTGCTCATGTTATTTTTTCAAAGGAACATCTCCGCTCCAACCCAAGATCGGTGCGTAGCAAAGATAGATAGAACATACATGGGATTCACCCATTGGCGATTACGATACAAAAACATGGCGTGGGAGCCAGTACTCAACAAACATTCCTGTGAAACATTAAACGACTGATGTTGTTTTTTAATATTATATTCATGTAATGTGTAATCAATATGGCTGTATCGTGTTGTGTTGTACACAATATACTGTAATGTGTAATCAATATGGCTGTATCGTGTTATGTTGTACACAGTATACTGCAATGTGTAATCAATATGGCTGTATCGTGTTATGTTGTACACAATATACTGTTTTAGCTATACATACAATATGCATAAAGCATGAAAATGCCGTAAACGTGATCGTTTGTACCTTCACAAAGCTCGAGTCAAAGACACTGGATAATAATAAAGTGTAGTTTCATTCGGATATGTGGGGAATATACATGTGTATTATCAAAATTGAAAACAAAATTGTTTTGATCTGTTAAAAACAGTTGTAACATCTAGTGTTCTGTGCTGTTATTCTTGGACATGTGGGCATCAAGCTGACAAATGGGCAGACACAAATCTTCTTTTTACTTAGTAACAGGCTCCAATGTGGGCATAATATCTTTTTCAAAACTGAAATTCAGATTGGATATCTGCCTGCAATCCGTTCATATCCGGGATCAAACTTGACATGTAGGTTACATTCTTTACCTACATAGCATCACAATGACAGACGTGCATCATCCCTTTTATTTACTTTGCATCATATTATATTTTGGGCAATCAACAGTTTTGATCTAGCGTCAAATTGATATGTAATCATGTATCCCTATTTTACCAAAGCGCCAGAAGCTGACATGAAGACATCTTTTTGTATACCAAACCTTAACATAACGCGTAGGTCTGCAGGCATGTGGGAATGCAACCTTCCTCTCACCCAACTTTAGAACGATATGTGGCAGAGTAGCCTTCCTTTTCAAAAGCTGGCAAGATGTATATTGCGACCAGTGAGTGATATACGGGCTGCAGTATGTAATTACCTACCATTTAAATGACACGTGGGATGAAGACGTCCCTATTCTAAGAATTAAGCTGACATGCTGAAACACATCCTTTTCCTTACCTGTGCTAAATCTGACATATGGACATGGATCCTTGACATTTTAGAACCATGCTGGTATGTGAGTGTTCAGCCTTATTTAAATATAATTCCAAACAACCACATGGGCATGCATCCTTCTGCCTTCATAAAACCAAGATAGGTGGGTATACATCACGTTTCAACCTATCCTCATTCTGATCTTTGGGTGTTCAACCGTCAATCCTCCCATAATCTAGCTGACATTGGCGTGTAGCTTGCTATCTGTCGACCTAACATCAATCTAACATGCTAGCAAGCATCCGTATGTTTACTGTAGTCTCAGTACGACATGCTGACATGCATTTTATTATTACTGTTATTCAGAAGACACGCATGCGTACATGCTTTTTATTATCTCGTATCGAGCTAATATGATCTTTCGTAATATCTAGCCTTCAAGTTAATATATGAACCAACATCCTTTTTTTTATCTAGCCTCAAGCTGGCACGTGGGCATGGGTACTTCCTTTTAATTATCACTCAGTATCACATGGACATACGTCCGTTTTATTTTTCATTTAGCATCAAGCAGACAAGTTGGCACACATAATTTAATTTTACGTAGCATTAATATCAACACGGTGAATGCTTGAAAGGTCTGCCCGTGTGAACATCTCAGCGTCTGTGATCTTGTCATGCTGTCTTATTTATTGTTCAAAGCAATGTAATCAAAATGAATAAGGTAAGATAATGATGAGGATGCTACTGATAACGTCCGCTCCAGGTTTTTTTCTCTCAACATTTACTCATTACTTCGCATTGCCTTAATCTTACCGCAATTAATAATCTGAATAAATTTCGTACTCTTCAATCATTTCCATGGTTTTAATTAATTTAGCGTATTCTTTAAGAGGAGACAGTTATTAAAATTACTAAATAATCTCCCAGCGTACCATTCAATATGACAATGTATTGTGATTGCAGATTTGAAAATAACACGCCATCCATCCATCAATTCCATCTATATGTTCCACGGAGAGAGTGAGAGAGAGAGAGAGAGAGAGAGAGAGAGAGAGAGAGAGAGAGAGAGAGAGAGAGAACATGAATTATATTTCCCAAACATACCTTGAACAGTTTGTAATGTTTTAAATGATGTTTTGATGGTCTTACGACATACATAATTTCTAAGTATGTATTATTATTTTAGAGCATTATAGCTTTGGATTTGAATGTTAATAAACTCTCCAATACAAAGTATATAAAGTATAAATTTTAAGGGAGAGTTTGTCTTTTTTTTAAATTAAAAAAGCATACGATTTCTATTAATGTTATCTCCTGCTTTATATTCAAATAAGTAAACCATCTGAGCTGACTTTCATTCCTATATGCATTATGGATTTCTTTTCCAGAATAAGAACAAACACTGTAATGAGAAACTTCAGAATGCAGAGACCACATTGGTCTGTAAAATGTCTGAAAACCTATTAAAAATATTACCTAATAAAAAAAATTTCATTTAAAAGACATGCAAGTCTTGAAGAAATGGATATGAATTTATTTAAATGGTCAGAAAATAAGAGATCAGATGTAATAATGCATTGTTTATATATTAATATTGATTTTAACGCATTCCCTGACAGATATAGTAAATGGTAAGAATGTTAAATATTTAGCTGAAATTACGCGTAACAAATTTAGTACTCTCCTACCTATCTCGGGAATGCTGAGCAGAAAAGGTAATTTGTTTGTGTATTGCTTTATGGAAAAATCAGCACGTACAGATTATATCGTGTAGATGCCAATAGAGTGATTTGCCCATGGATACATAATGGGATCTACCTGATCTGATGGAGGTATTCAAATCCACACCCTTCTTGCAATCCTACTTTAGATAGAAAATCGTCAACATTGTTACTATATTAAACATGTAAATATAAAGGAAATGGACACTGTTTATTTATAACACTTTGATCTTAAACTTAAATTTAAGAGTCTGTGTTAAAAAAAACCCACTATTTTCGTTTCCTTTAATTGACTGAATAAATGAATCGTAAACAAAATATACAAGAAAATGAAAAGAAAGAAAGAATACTAAACATATTTTCTACTTAGAATTGTATGTGTCAAAGCGATTAATCCAGTCATAAATGTGGCAGCACGGATCGCAATTTTATGCTAGTGGGTCATATTGGGAATGAATTTCATCGAAGCGGGATTGGAAATGTTTTTCATCTATTATTTATAAAGTGATATAAACAACTTGTGAAACGATATTCCTGCTTGGAACAGTCAATCCTTATCCTGTTTGAAAACGTCATTTATTTATCCAGCATAGTTCTCAAGAGTATCAAAAACTTGTAAATTTTAACTGATTCTTAATTAACTGAAACGTTTACATTGATCGGTCAGTTGACTGTAGAGAAGATGGACATGCATGTATGTATGTATGTATGTATGTATGTATGTATGTATGTATGTATGTATGTATGTATGTATGTATGTATGTATGTGTGTGTGTGTGTGTGTGTGTGTGTGTGTGTGTGTGTGTGTGTGTGTGTGTGTGTGTATGTATGTATGTAATTTACTTTTAATATATGTACCAATGGTTAATGGTTGAGTCTTCTATAAACGAAGCTTAATTTTAAATTTTTAGTTTTAACTTCTTTCTACGACGGGCTAAGGTCTCTTTTCAAGAGCCGTTTATAAAGTCTTAAACAAATGAAATTCGAAAGATACAACCGAAACGGTGGGCTAAATAAGTAAATGAAATCTTTCTCCAAATTCGCATTTGCCCCAAAGGTTAGACTGCACGCCAGCTTCCGGTATAGACGCTAGAGTCAGCTATGCTTCGTGGTTACAGCCTTAGCGAAATAGAATAGTAAATAAGCACGGTACGCGCAAGCCTGTTAAATAATATATAAAAAATATATATAAGAACAAATTCAGTTGCATTTTCAGTTCTTCGCTCTCGACAATCCGTTAAATAAGAGTGCCTTATAAGGCTCGACCCTACATGGGGTACACTTCACTGAATTGTACTGTGATTTTGGGTAATGCGTTGTCGGAAAGGGTGGTAATAGACTAGTAGTGGGAACTATTAGGTTTTACCGTTTTGCAGGAGAGATATAATAAGGCGATTCTGATCATGACTAAATGGAGTCAATGTTCCGTTTAATTTGTCATCATATGTTGCTCTGGATTTTGAATGTGGTATCCAGTTAAACAGGTGAGCTCATCTTGAAAGTGAAACTAAGTCTGTTAGAGAAAAAAACAGGTGTTCTATTTTTCATTTCTATACTTGCGAAGCTGTGTTTGAAAAACTCCATCACGGTTTACATGAAATCGAATATTTGTAGTTAAATGTTTACAGTTAGATTCTCCCAAATAGAACTGATTTATTTCATTATAAATACAACTAAGGCTAATTACCTTACGTATATGAAGAAGATACAACCAATGCTAATTACCTTACGTATATGAAGAAGATACAACCAATGCTAATTACCTTACGTATATGAAGAAAATACAACCAAGGCTAATTACCTTACGTATATGAAGAAAATACAACGAAGGCTAATTACCTTACGTATATGAAGAAGATACATCCAATGCTAATTACCTTACGTATATGAAGAAGATACAACCAATGCTAATTACCTTACGTATATGAAGAAGATACAACGAAGGCTAATTACCTTACGTATATGAAGAAGATACAACTAAGGCTAATTACCTTACGTATATGAAGAAGATACAACCAAGGCTAATTACCTTACGTATATGAAGAAGATACAACCAATGCCAATTACCTTACGTATATGATGAAGATACAACTAAGGCTAATTACCTTACGTATATGAAGAAGATACAACCAATGCTAATTACCTTACGTATATGAAGAAGATACAACCAAGGCTAATAACCTTACGTATATGAAGAAGATACAACCAAGGCTAATTACCTTACGTATATGAAGAAAATACAACCAATGCTAGTTACCTTACGTATATGATGAAGATACAACTAAGGCTAATTACCTTACGTATATGAAGAAGATACAACCAATGCTAATTACCTTACTTATATGAAGAAGATACAACTAAGGCTAATTACCTTACGTATATGAAGAAGATACAACCAATGCTAATTACCTTACGTATATGAAGAAGATACAACCAAGGCTAATTACCTTACGTATATGAAGAAGATACAACCAAGGCTAATTACCTTACGTATATGAAGAAAATACAATCAAGGCTAATTACCTTACGTATATGAAGAAAATAGAACGAAGACTAATTACCTTACGTATATGAAGAAGATACAACCAAGGTTAATTACCTTACGTATATGAAGAAGATACAACGAAGGCTAATTACCTTACGTATATGAAGAAGATACAACTAAAGCTAGCGGCTAGCTATCACGCATCTTGAGTTTGTAAAAAAGATAATTTTTGGGACATCTCGATATTTTCGAACTCGTGAGGATCACCACTAGCAAGCTCGAATGTACATTAGCGAATGAGGGTTAATTAATTAATTTTTGTTATATACAGTTAAGTGCAGTTCTCTTAATCTGTTTCACTCTGGTGTTCATATATATATATATATATATATATATATATATATATATATATATATATATATATATATATATATATATATATATATATACTAACCTGTTTAATGGCTTGACAATTTAGTAAGATTTTAACGATGTTCTAAATGTAGACCAAAGTTTGATAGAATGTATCGCTTCTTTGTTAATAGAAACCTTATATACGAAAGCCAAAATTGTATATTTGGCAGATGTAAGTAATTGCCCATGTGTTAGTTATTAATATTAACAATTTACCTTGATGTCACCTAGATAATACTTCTATGAGCACAGCAGAGTTAACACTTGAAATAAGTAGTATTGGACCGCTCTGGTGGTTTGACGGGGTAGAGCTCATACCAAAGAATTATAAAAATGCTACTAGCAGCTACCTTGTTTGCGTTCAGCATTATGAGGTTAGTGTTAGGACTTGTCGGCTTGGTGTCAGGATAATTTGATTGGTTTGGACATGATGCTAAATATCTGCGGCATGATGCCCCTGTGCTAAAGATCAGTATAAACTGCCACACTGCTAACATCGTACCGTTACGACTGCAATATTTTTTAAAACTACGTTCAAAACTCCGAACCACACACACACACACACACACACACACACACACACACACAAGTAGTTTCTTACCTAATTCAATATGTTATTTCAACAAAGTTATATTTATGTTGCAGTACAGTAATTGCAACAAAATACTGGTTTTTTCAATTCAGTATTGTCAATTATGTATTGCATGTGGTCCAAAACAGAACTGGTAACTAAATACTATATGTAATTTTGTACAGTTAATACAACTCTGTGCTATATAAGTTTCAATACAGTAATTACAACTGAGTAATGTATTTTTAGTACAGTACTTGTGAAAAATACTTATAAGCTATTAAGCTGTTGCAAATAAAAGAAGTCCTATGGTTGTACACTTTCTTTTGATCAGGAGAACTCATAATAGCATACTTACAGGCAGACAAAAATATCAATAGTGCATAAAGAGTATACTATTTATTTGTAGGTGGGAAAATCGGACATGATTTTCTATTTTTTAATTAAAATGCCAAAAATAAGATTGAAGTTTCGTCTTTAGTAATATTGCGAAATGCCCAACTTATGAAGCTTTTTAAATTTACCTTGTAGTAAACCTGACGAGGTAGTCAGATACACAGTTCAATGTAAACATTTTCCCTTCATGCTAAAAAAAAGTGCTTTTCAAGTTATGGTAATAATAGTGTTGCGCCACATGTGTGCAATTTATATAACGTAAAGTTAGAAAATATTCATGTATTTCCACCCCAACCAATATTTTTTGTTTATTATATAATCTTGCACTTTAGTCAATGACCTTACACGACAAACAGTAGACCTCCAATTCTAATTCGGATTATAGTACAGTACTGACAGCTAAGTACAATATTTGTTTCAATACAGAACTGCCAACTAAGTACAAGATGTGTTTCAATACAGTACTGACAGCTAAGTACAATATGTGTTTCAATACAGTACTGACAGCTAAGTACAATATGTGTTTCAATACAGTACTGACAGCTAAGTAAAATATGTGTTTCAATACAGTACTGACAGCTAAGTAAAATATGTGTTTCAATACAGTACTGACAGCTAAGTAAAATATGTGTTTCAATACAGTATTGGCAGCTAAGTACAATATGTATTTCAATACAGTACTGACAGCTAAGTACAATATGTATTTCAATACAGTACTGACAGCTAAGTGCAATATAGGTTTCAATAAAGTACTGACAGCTAAGTAAAATATATCTTTCAATACAGTACTGACAGCTAAGTAAAATATGTGTTTCAATACAGTACTGACAGCTAAGTACAATATGTATTTCAATATAGAACTGACAGCTAAGTACAATATGTGTTTCAATAAAGTACTGATAGCTAAGTACAATACGTGTTTCAATACAGTAGTCACAGCTAAGTAAAATATGTATTTCAATACAGTACTGACAGCTAAGTAAAATATGTGTTTCAATACAGTACTGACAGCTAAGTACAATATATGTTTCAATACAGTACTGACAGTTAAGTACAATATGTGTTTCAATACAGTACTGACAGCTAAGTAAAATATGTGTTTCAATACAGTACTCGGAACTAAGTAAAATATGTTTTTCAATACAGTACTGACAGATAAGTAAAATGTGTTTCAATACAATATTGGCAGCTAAATGTAATATGTGTTTCAATACAGTACTGACAGCTAAGTAAAATATGTGTTTTAATACAGTACTGACAGCTAATTACAATATGTGTTTCAATACAGTACTGACAGCTAAGTAAAATATGTGTTTCAATACAGTACTTGCAACTAAGTACAATATGTGATTCAATACAGTACTTGCAACTAAATACAATATGTGTTTCAATACAGTACTGAAAACTAAGTAAAATATGTGTTTCAATACAGTACTCACAGCTAAGTACAATATGTGTTTCAATACAGTACTGACAGCTAAGTACAATATGTGTTTCAATACAGTACTGACAGCTAAGTAAAATATTTGTTTCAATACATTACTGATAGCTAAGTACAATACGTGTTTCAATACAGTACTCACAGCTAAGTACAATATGTATTTCAATACAGTACTGACAGCTAAGTAAAATATGTGTTTCAATACAGTACTGACAGCTAAGTAAAATATGTGTTTCAATACAGTACTGACAGCTAAGTACAATATGCATTTCAGTACAGTACTGACAGCTAAGTAAAATATGTGTTTCAATACAGAACTGACAGCTAAGTAAAATATGTGTTTCAATACAGTACTCGGAACTAAGTAAAATATGTTTTTCAATACAGTACTGACAGCTAAGTAAAATATATGTTTCAATACAATATTGGCAGCTAAATGTAATATGTGTTTCAATATAGTACTGACAGCTAATTACAATATGTGTTTCAATACAGTACTGACAGCTAAGTAAAATATGTTTCAATACAGTACTGACAGCTAAGTAAAATATGGATTTCAATACAGTACCTATAGCTAAGTACAATATGTGTTTCAATACAGTACTGACAGCTATGTACAATATGTGTTTCAATACAGTACTTGCAACTAAGTACAATATGTGATTCAATAAAGTACTTGCAACTAAATACAATATGTGTTTCAATACAGTACTGTCAACTAAGTAAAATATGTGTTTCAATACAATATTGGCAGCTAAGTGTAATATGTGTTTCAATACAGTACTGACAGCTAAATACAAGATGTGTTTCAATACAGTACTGACAGCTAAGTACAACATGTGTTTCAATACAGTATTGGCAGCTAAGTAAAATATGTGTTTCAATACAATACTGACACCTAAGTACAATATGTGTTTCAATACAGTACTGACAGCTAAGTACAATATGTGTTTCAATACAGTACTGACAGCTAAGTAAAATATGTGTTTCAATACAGTATTGGCAGCTAAGTAAAATATGTGTTTCAATACAGTACTGACAGCTAAGTAAAATATGTGTTTTAATACAGTACTGACAGCTAAGTACAATATGTGTTTCAATACAGTGCTGACAGCTAAGTACAATATGTGTTTTAATACAGTACTGACAGCTAAGTGCAATATGGGTTTCAATACAGTACTGATAGCTAAGTACAATATGTTTTTCAATACAGTACTGACAGCCACGTACAATATGTTTTTCAATACAGTACTGACAGCTAAGTACAATATGTTTTTCAATTCAGTACTGACAGCTAAGTATAATATGTTTTTCAATTCAGTACTGACAGCTAAGTATAATATGTTTTTCAATTCAGTACTGACAGCTAAGTACAATATGTTTTTCAATACAGTACTGACAGCTAAGTACAATATGTTTTTCAATTCAATACTGACAGCTAAGTACAATATGTTTTTCAATTCAATACTGACAGCTAAGTAAAATATGTGTTTTTCAATACAGTACTCGTAACTAAGCACATTGTGTGTTTCAATACAATACTTGCAGGTACGTACGGTGTCTTGGAATACATTACAGATAATTGGCAAATAAAATTATGTATGTTTATAACTTCAGTACTTTTAATAACCTACTATAATTTTAATGCTGTATTTGCAACTTATCATTATTTGTTTCAATACAGTCTTAAAACAAGGTACTGTACGTTTAAATGCACACTCTTAGATTTTAATTAAGTACTATATTGTTTCGTTTCCTCCCCGAGGGACAAAAAATGTCTGCCGATATGGCGGATATAAAAGTGGCCCAAATGACCCTGAGTGGTTGGTGGCCACTATAAACATCAAACTCAACTCATATTGTTTCGAGATAATACTTGCAATAAAATACTGTAAGGTTTCAATACACTGATAACTACACACCGTACATGCAGCTGATATTCCTGTAATGCATCAAAGAATCGCCAATATAGGACAGATATCATACGATGCAAAGTCTAATGCAGTGCATTACAAAAGCGATATCATCTTGTATTTTCTGTATCACTTGTAAGAAACTAAAGTCATTTTACCATGTATATGACATATTTATAGCAGTTAAATGGAAATAACAATTGTATTTACTTAAAACACGGTTTCACAATCTATGTAGATATTCGTCTCATTTCTTTGTGTGTTTTGTTTTTAAATTATATAATATTTAACACGTCCGTAGTCAGTGAGACACACTGGTATATTTACATCATTAAAGCAATAAACCAATACAGCAATATCGCTTCACTCATCTCGGAAGTGCTTAAAGAAGTCCCAGGCTTCCAGTAAACCAAACATTGTCTGAATGTCTGAAATGTGCCATTGTGACATACGTAATTATTGCCAACTTTTTCTTCAGTTTGTTTACTGCGTTTATTCCTTTAATCATTGTTTATAGGGTACGTTATACATTTTATCAGATAACGCAAACAGAATGTGAAGAGCGATTTAGATTTGTATAAAATATACAGGGAAGTGGCAATAGTTATTTGCTTGCAAGAAATCTTATTTGAGCTGCAGTATTCGGCCAATTTGAATTGGTTGTTAACTATATCAAAATATGCGGAAATAATCGATCGTTTATATATTTAAGTGGGGTCTCTAGCATGTTTGAAGGATATTGCAAGGAGATATAAACTTCAAAGCAACTTCCTATTCGTATTGAAATATCAGCTTGATACGACAACCGTGATTAGTGTTTACCTGTCCTTATTTTGTTTCAAAATACAAAGCATCAACGCCTATTATGGTCCTTGTACATGCTTGAATCCTTACGATGTATGAATTTACCTAAATAATTACAGTAAGAATATTCCACTTTAATACAAACAGTTTTCTCCAATTCTCTTTATTCTTTGAAATATTTAATCAGGTCAGACAGCGTATTCACAATACATTCTAAGAGACCAATTATCTATCTTCAAGTCCTAACAACTCTGACGCTTTATAAAATGAAATAAACTAAAATTAAAGTCAGAATAACCAAAAGATCCATTTTTGTATACCTGTGTTCATTTACTTGCATACAAGGGATTAATAATGAAGCTTTTTCTAAGAACCATTTCTGAATTTGAAATCAGAATCTGAGCCTGAGTTTCGAACTCTTAAAGGTTTCATGAATACAGAACCAGGTCTATGAAAAGCAAGGTCTGTATTTATGAAATTTATGCGAATACAGGAACTTGGTCGTATAGCCCCGAAACTGTCGAAACTACATGCCATGCTGCTACGAAACATCTGGAGTGCATAAACTGAAATCCTTTTCAGATTTAAAATATTGTATGATATTCTATAAATTTGTTTGGAGTGAAGAATTAGTCATAAAAATGTTGGGTTACTCTGCACAAATTTCTAAATAGATGCTAAACATCAGCGATATTGCATATTAAAGTAAATTTAATTTTTCATTTTATGATGTCACTGTTTCTGGACCATGGGTTGGTTTTCTCCTTATTGTTGTTAAGGTCATTCGGCTTTTCAATTATTCGCTTTATCAAGAGTTTACACGTTTCGGTAACAAGCGTCCTTAGCTAATCGTTATCATATAGAATAAATATTTAGTTTCAGTCCAGGATGGATCCATGTGATGTTTTACTGTTGTTAACTGATTTATTGTTTTACTTGTTTACTTTCTCTGCATCCGTCCTTTGACCGGAAATTCATATGTGCAGGTCTGCAACGACGTTGCTATTACTTTTTTTCTTCTATTTGGTACGCTATAAAGCTTTCTTGCAGCTTTAAAATTATGAAGATAAAATCAAAACACTTCAGTATTTTACTGACAGGGACCAAAGGCTGCATGCGGGGTCCCATGGCAACAAGCGATGAGCAGAGGCCCAATCAAAACATTACATTGCAGATTTGATTTCCTGAAAGCGCTAGGCCCAAGGTGGTCGACTCGTTCACCTTGCCCTAAGGCGGGGCCTGGCATTTTAACAAAGATACGGTGACTAAGAAAACATTCATAATGATACGGTAACTAAAAAAAACTATTCATATCGTACTGCGTCTTCAAGCATGTACCTTTCCTTTAGGCTTGCTGCCAATAATGTTGATTAGTAAATAAATATGTAGGTTTGAGGTTAGTGCTAAATGTGTCTGATACTAATGCTATTGACTAATAACTGACAGATAGCACCAACAAATCTGAATGTAGTTAGCTTGTCAAACGTAAGTGATCAAACCAAGAACATATTTTTTATAAAAGTTAAGAAGCATAAAGATGTGGTTATCTATGTCATGAAATATACGGTTGAAGTGTGAAAGATGATATTATTATTTTGCTGCATGTTGTCTAAAGGGTTCGATGTTAATTAGTTTGTGCTATGCGTTTACATGGCCATGTGCATTTTGGAAACCTTTACACACTTAGAAACAGTTTTCTTTTATTGGGAGAACATAATTGTGCTTAAATTTGCCAATTTGAAATGGAACACGGTATGAAACGGATAACTCTACGGTTTCTTTGGCAATTGTGGACAGAAGAACACAATTATATATATATATATATATATATATATATATATATATATATATATATATATATATATATATATATATATATATATATATATATATATATATATATATATATATATATATATATATATATATATATATATATATATATATATATATATATATATATATATATATATAATAATAATAATAATAATAATAATAATAATGATAATAATAATAATGAGGACTTTGTAGAGCGCCTAATCTTACGAAGCTCTAAGCGCTTTACACCATCAATAATGATATGACTACACTACAGAACAACAAATGACAAAAACAATGAAATTGGAAAACATAAAAACATGCTGAAAACATATAAGATACAAAACATGATTAGATCGCTAAGTTTGTCCCTGCAGTCGAAACAGGTGAGTCTTAAGAGCACTCTTAAAAGGGACCACTGTGTCTTTGTGTCTAATTTCAATGGGCAATTCGTTCCACGTCGCCGGGCCCTGGTGTGCAAACGAACGTTGTCCATATGACTTTGTTTTCACCTTGGGAACAATGAGTATACGATTATCAGAAGAAGAGCGTAAGGATCTACACACGGGTGAGGCACATATATAACTACTGAAGTAGGATTGTTTTCTTTAGAACTCACTGCATAAATTCAACTCCCCCTGTAATCCTATATAAAAAGTAAAATATAAAAATGTGGGGAGTCCCGGTGGCCGAATGGTCTAAAGTGTTCGTCTTTACCTTTCAATGTTAGCCTGCCTCTGTCTGCGTGGTTTCGAGTGTCGGGCTCGACCAATGTTGGTGTGTGATAAAGACAGGCAGCAGCTTCCATTGGGTCGGTGATTCTTACTAGAGTTTTTATGCACCTGTTACACTGCCATATAAGGATAACCTAGTATAGCCTTTCAGACACTGAATAATGGCGTTAAACCCAAATGAACAACAATAATATACAAATTTCAATGACTTTAACGGTTCTAAATATTGATGGTAAAAGCCAGATCTCTCAATACTGATCCATCCTTGATGTTAGCTTGTCTGTAGCGAAAACCACACAAGCCTCGGTATCTTTTTTGATGTGTATGAAACGTGACAGTTGTTCCTTTCAGTAAAGTATGCTTTTATGTCAAGTGTGTACAATGTCTAAAACTGTCTCAACAGAAGTGTCTGTTCGGTAGAGAATATATCATGAAGGTATAGACAGCAGCACATAACAGACAAAACAATAAGAAAGTGTTTTTTTTATAACTTTAGTATTGCAGCATAACAATTACAGATAAGAAAAGTTTTTAATTTAAATATTTGGGTCAGGATTTTGACCGGGCCAGGCTATCCAATGCAATTTCTGTTCTTTTTATTCATTAGCATCTTATAAGTGGAATCATTTCGCTCCACGTTGTTAAGTGCAAATATATTTATCGAATCCCATGCAGTAAGTGTTTTATTTTTAATATTATTTTACTTCCACGTACGGTATTCGAAAAACGTAGAAATTGGCATATGCACTTTTAATGAGTGTATTTTCGTTGGATACCGACGATATCATTGCTTTCTTTCATTAGTTAATCATCAAGCATGCTTGCTATTATAAAATCAATTTCTAATGTGGAGCTCTATTTGACAGTCATTTGAGTACCGTGTCATCTTAATGTCACGTCTGTGGATGGTAGCACCATGAAATCTTGTAGGATCATAATCAAAAAAATATGTTGCTACTTCTGTCTCTAATTATATGACAAAAAATAAAAATGTTTATGTCCATTTAATAACTGCAATAAGAGTAGAGAGAAGGAATATGATGAAATCGACAGCAATTTTATGAGAGACCTTGGGAAATTAATAGCGAGATATAACCTGCCGTAAACTGGTTGCAACATTTTGTTGTGATCTTAATAACATAGTGACAAAAAATCGTTCAACGACATACTTTTGTCTGTACATTTAACAAGAGAAATTTTTGTTCTTCTTAAACCTGTGCATTTGAAGATTCTGTAAATATTCAACTATATTACCTATTGAAAAACTGCTGAAAAGATCCCCTTTTCCATTTACTTTTCTTTATAATGACCCTATCCTGGAGAATATATATTCAGCTTAGTGTAGAACTAGAAAACTATACATTTACCAGTATCTTTTGTTCTGATTCTTCATAGCTTGGACTTGTACCTTTGTAAAATTATCAGCCTTTCTTTAAAGGCCTTGTAGATATTATGCGTAATCTGTACAAAAATGCATATCGTATCATTATTGACACCATCCATCTCTCCCAACGCTAATATTGTTGCGCACATATAAATTTCAGAAAGGAAAACAACCCTTTAAAGGCACAACATTTCACAAATAATCGTTCACATATACTGCATACAATGTAAGGTTCAAATTATGGATATGTCTGATATGCAAACATCTTCAATCATAATGACACATCGATTCCAATTATTTCAGGGACAGTGCGCACTGTTCATTCAGATAACATATAAACAATGAAATCCTGGTCAAACCTTCGGCATTTAAAGCTTCCTGTTATCTGCTTATTTTCAGCATTTCGGTAAGGAAAGACATATCGTCTTTGTTCCGATCAATCAAATTAAGTGCTCCAGGGATGTAAACGTATCCTCGTATCAATCTATATGTACCTAAAACGCTAGAATATCACGCTACACAATAAGCGATGTATACTTCTGAAACAGTCTTTACCTGGAGCAATACACAACAACAAATAAATCAAAAATAAAAAGGAAACTAATTATATTTGTAGGTAAATTTCAATAAAAAGTATTAAATCTGCTTAAGAGGTCTAAATCTTGCTTGGATTACATTGACAGCCCATTGCAATGTAATATCACGGTTCGCACATGAGAAATAATATTTTCCAAGACTCATTAAAATTCAAAACGGGAAAATCTGGAGTAATGTCATTTAAATACCTCTCGCACTGTAACGCACAAATGAATCACTATTAATCATTAATGCGAACTCCATTTAGAAACTCTTACCGTTAAGAATAAATTATACCTGAGGAAAGTGATAAAATGTGATAAGAGTGCATCTACTCCGCAAGTAACATTGTCCTAATGATTGTGCATAATCAATCACGATTCAATTGAACCCAGCACTAGCTTTTTGCACACTCCACCCCAAAGTTCCAATTATATATATATATATATATATATATATATATATATATATATATATATATATATATATATATATATATATATATATATATATATATATATATATATATATATATAAGATTTAAAATGTGATAAGGTAAGATTTTTTCATAACAAAGCAAAATGGATTCAGTAAAGAAAAAAATATTTACTTTAAACAATTTCTTTGGGTATTAAATGTACTCAAAATTATCTCAGACATTGCAGCAATCTAGTTAGTACAAACTTTAGGAGAAACAACATGCTACCCAATATTTTAGTCACCAACTCAATATGCACCAATCGAGAAAAAAAATCCACTTCCTTTTACAGCCATTAATTAATGTAAAAAAAAAGAAGAACGAATGGGCTATATTACGTCCGCTGGTAATGGATTCAAACATATTTTTATTTCACTTCAATCATTTGAAACACAAGATTATGAGTTCCTTATTTTAGTTCATTCATTTTTTCACATTGCTTATGAAACCCACTGGATTAGTTATAAGTTAACATGCGATAAAACTATGTTACGTATGTTAGGCGCTAAGCATCATTGATATCCAAGGTTCCGATATCTTACCCCTATCTACACCCTGCAGGATCGATCAGATAAATCAGTACTTTGTCCTAGCGACATCTATTGGATTTCATAGTTACCTCCCTTAGCACGTAATGCCAACTAGCCAATAACACACAAAACAGCGATGCTTTGTACGTGGACGCAAATGCTAGAGGTAATTGACTTCAAAAGGATATTTTATAAGTTTCACATATAAATTATGACAATGTAACAGAGAGAAGCCATTACAGGTATATTTGGGTGGAAAGGATGTATTTGTGCAAACATATACTGACAGTGGACTTTTACTTATTCATGAGTCTATTCCAGTTGTGTGTTGCTCTTCTCTCTATCATGCTGAAACAGTGCTCAACATTTGAACAAGTTGATTTTAATTGGATGAGGTCGTTTGCCGCTGCATCCAATGAAAAATCACTGACCCGAAAGATCTAATGGATAGGCCAATGTGTAGAAAGGTTTAACATACAGGAACCCTTTGCAAAGAATAGTCACTAACTTGGGCACAACATATTCCATAATAGGCAGAATCGTGCCTCTTTGATTCGTTATTCTAGCACATAATATGAATATAATAATAACCTTATTTTCTGTTTTCGACTATAAGGATGTTTTCTATTGTAGCATTCTTCACTGCTTAGAAAATCTCCCGGAAAAATGAAGCAAAAAATTATGATTTTTCTGTGGGACTACAATACACTGTAACAACAGCTGACAGTGGTACCAGAGGCGTAGCTATGATATTTTGCGCCCGGGGACGAACTATAAAATTGGCGCCCCTCCCCCTCCCCGTTTAATCACATTGATCTTGTGACCGATTTATTACCCTTGTTTGCTTATTATAATGTAACGTTGTAAGCATCATTTTGGCGCCCCTGTACCTTGGCGCCCGGGGACATATGTACCCCCCTGCCCTCCCCTTGCTACGCCTCTGAGTGGTACTATTAAAAGATGACAAAGTTTCACCGATTTAATAAATCTGTTGTTTTTTTCTTTATCTGTAGTAACAACGAAGTATTGCTGCCAGGATTAGTTCGATTTCCTCTGTTGTAGTTCAGTGTATATTATAAGACAGTGGAATATCACTTTCTGCCATTGGCAACTAATGCAAGGTCCAAAACAAAACTGACTCACTTGCAATATATATACAAATCTATATTCATTTATATGTTTGAGCTAGTAAGAATACATTTCTATAATAACATCATAATTAAAAATGAAACAAAGCTCATAATATGTGGCTAATATATCTAACCAATTTATTGCCCTGGAAGGGTGCCAAATTAAACATTAAAATGGAACGTTTAGTTTTCAATTAAAACAAATATGGACGAAGCATATCAGTGGCGTGACCAAATGTAAAGAAAAATATGCATAGTTCTGAGATCCATTGACAGCATAATTATCAGTCGCATTAATAATGATATACACACTTTGGACTCGACAAACTATCATAAACTCAACTGTATGCTGATTTCACTCATATGAAGACATTTACGGTACAACAATGGTAAATGTTTAAGTACGATTCTTTCAAAACCCAGAATTTAGTATATTTATCACAACTGAACACATCAGGAGCCAAAACTATGTGCGCTAATATAGGATTCTGTGTCATCTTGAATGGACAAAGCACATATTTTCTACATAAAGCAGCCAGTAATTGGCAATATTAAAATTCTTGTACGTATATCCCCATTCACACTGCAACAGCCTTCCAGTTGTGAAGATATACAATAAAAGATACACAATACATTTTATTTGTATCCAAATTAAGCTTTAAGTAAATTCAGCTTTATGCAAAAACGTAACATATTGAGACGTATCGCGGGTGCATTTGTCCTTAAAACAACTTGGATTTAAATATGAAGCCTCGCACCTTTAGAAAGAAAAATTTAATTTTGTACAGTATACTATTCTTCAAATATGCACCAATTGACTGACTTTTTAATTATATTTAGTTACTTTTTTTATTTCGACTGCATCAAATAAAATATGTACAATTATTGAAGGGATCACTACGCTAATTAAAGCTGCTTGCATATTGCCTTTATTTATGGTAATGTTTTGGACGAAGTTCAGTTCATTAGTTATAAATGCAGATAAGTATACACTTTGCTGCATTTTCTAAAAATATACTTGCATTTCAATAAAATGACTGGAATTTGTAGCGGATGTCCCGTTTCCGGAATCGACCGAATCAGAACTGTGTGCTTTGCAAGTCAAGAGGCTAACATCGTTTTTTGCTACTTCTGTTTTAAGCTGTATTGCTGCTTTCTATTGATTACAAGTAACATTCTTCTCTGATTAATGAAACATCAGATAAAGAATGTTACTGATTTTCTTAGGGACTACAACAGGCTGTAATAAAGCCGATTTTCACAAATGGCGCAGTGATACTTTACTAAAACAGATATCACATAAATTGACATAATGTTTTAAAGAGAAAGTCCACAAATGGAAAATGGAAAATATAAGGCACTGAAACTTATTTTGCTCTTATCCATATATTGTACAGCACGGTCAGTTCGTATGAAATTATCATTCAGTGGATTAGAGCAAAACTTTCAATATCCAGATATTTACATTCATACTATTTGTAATCTATTGTAAAACCAGTTACTAGTGCATCAATAAAGTAAGAGACGAATGAATTATTTGGATATGTGGTGAACAACAGCAAAGGTGAACATACACTGTATTATGCACCAAACATACAGATTTATATTTTTTTAAAATTGTGCAGAAATGCTACAAAGTCTAAGGGCATTGCTTGTCTGTCCATTTTACCGCATGTTGCTAGTGTATGGATGGGACGAAAAAAGAAGACGTATTGCATGAAAGAAAGAAGAAAATGGACAGAAATAATAAAAACTATGAATGAAAAGTGACAACAATGAAAGTTTTTAAAATAATGCAAATGTTTCCAATTCGATATTTATGTCAAACTCAAGATTACTAATAACACAATTGTAAATGATTTTAATTTCAACTTAGCATGTTAAATAAAGAGAAAGAGAACAAAAAGAATAATATTAATAATGTTTAGTGAATCTCAAAATTTTACAACTCTAATATGCTGAACAAAAGAGAAAATTTTGTCTGAATTTGGTATTGTTGTAAAATGAAAACACTATACATTTTTGCAAAAGCTTAGCAGAAATGGTCTTTGCGTTTTGAAACACTTTAATCGGTCTCGTAATGGAGTTTTTAAGTTAACGATGTCCACTATAGCTTGTAATTGTGCTAAACCGTATACATATTTCCATTGAATTCCGATAGACGTAGCTACTAAAACCTGGATATATTTACACTGAATATTAAAATACAGGAATATTGATAGACAATTAAAATCGAGAGCAAAAATTTGGTAATCCGGACTTTAATTCTTGCTTATCAAGTAGCAATGTTTGAATTAACAACTTTCGGGAATTCGGTAAAAAAAAATTAATAATAATAAAGTCACTATCATTATAAAGTTTATGTTTCTCTTTTAGGTGAAGATGCAAAACAATGTATTTGAATTGACAAAGACAAATTGCATAATATTTGTAAAATTTACCGAGAAATACAGATAAAATATTTGGTCATTTTGTTGACCACTGACATGTAGCCAGACATTATCGCATCGATTGCCAATCAGCTGCTAAATGGACTTAGATCGTCTCATATTACAACAATTTCAAGCAAATACTTCAAAAAATAAAATAAATAAGTTACTCAGCTATGCTGGTCGAAGAAATGATAAATAATATATATAATACCAAAAAAAAGAACAAAAAAAAAAAACAATGGAAAACAACAAACCCCACTCATTTGCGACAAAAGATATAAAATATACACCGTCAAGTATATTCCGTTATATTTTGTTAGCGTGTTCATATAAACAGATATTATTTATTTACTAAGCCTATACTAATGTAGGATTATTGATACAGTCTATATCGAGACATTTTGATTAACCCAATACGTGCGTTCTGTAACTATGTATCCGTCGCTCTTATGAACATATAAAGAAGCGTTTTCATTGGTCAACGTCACAGTTATGAATAGACCTTATACGTCAATAGCACCCAAAATAGGCACAAGAAGCCTGGCAACATATGAGAACATAGAAACGGTTGCATGTATGTATTTTGTTTTGGTAGGAAATAGATGATCATTATTTACAAAGTTAAGCACGGCGCATACAAATCAAAATATTGATCGCCGTGTCTCTTTCACAAGAAAACTTTTAAAGGAAGTAAATCACAAATCCTGCTGTATTAAAATTATGGAAAATTTCTTACAGATCAACATAATAGGGGTTGGGCCGTAAGTGGTATTTACGAAATTCTGATCATTGCTGCGCTTTATTCATTTTTAGTGATAAGTATTTTGGCGCATCACCCTAAAGTACTCCGCATCTCAAAGTACTCCATATTCCTTTAAAGTACTTCACATCTCATTAAAATACTCTCCATCCCCTTCAACTGCTCCACAGCCCCTAAAGTACTCCACATCCCCTTCAAGTACTCCACATCCCCTAAAGTAATAAACATCCCTTTAAAGTACACCACATCTCATCAAAGTATACCACATCCCCTCAAAGTACTCCACATAACTTTAAAGTACTCCACATCTCATTAAGGTACTCCACATCCACTTCAACTACTCCACATCCCCAAAAGTACTCCACATCCCCTTCAAGTACTCCACATCTCATTAAGGTACTCCACATCCACTTCAACTACTCCACATCCCCTAAAGTACTCCACATCCCCTTCAAGTACTCCACATCTCATCAAAGTAATCCATATCTCCTTAAAGTACTCCACATTCACATAAAGTACTCCACACCCCACTAAATTACTCCATATCCCTTTAAAGTACTCCAAATCCCCTAAAGTACTCCATATCCCCTACAAATACTCCACATCTCTTTAAAGTACTCCACATCCAAAGTGTCGCAATCTCATTATCCACATATTAAATGCCGTTTTGTATTCACCTTTTCGTGTGGTCTTCAGGCACTAGAAAACTGCACCTCAGCCCGTATGTAGGCTTTCAAATTGTCTACCCTCATCATATCTGTGATAACGGGATACACTCCAAAATCACTTGAAGTTAAATCACGGTTGTATGGCGGATGTGGCAACGTCTGGATGTTGTGATCCTACAGAGTGTCTACTGTGTCATAAAGTAGATGGATATCATGGGTGGTTTGTTAGTGTTCCACAACTTTTGGAAACATTTTGGGGGTACTGCGGTATCCAATAACACTTGTAAAATTAGGTTCAGATACGTGAACGGCCAAAAACTATCTTGAAATTCCACTACCTAGAGCGATTTGTGTTCTATACTCGTTTTCTTTGCTCCAGACTTTATTAAATTCTCTTGAGTCGTTCAAAAATGTAAACCTTTATTTGATTACACGTGACGATCTAATTCATATGTCTCTGACTACTCTTTTCATGTTTAGCGAGTAGTTGTTTGGCTATTTCAACTCGAGTCTGTATTTGATGATTTTTGTTTGTTTGTTTGATTAGGATTTTTAACGTAGCTTTAACAATTTTTCTGTCATATCTCTACGGTGTCTGCAGTGAGGCAGTTTATAGTGATGTCTAGCACAGTGGCATCATGCCGCAGACATGTAGCATGATGTCACATCCAGTCACATTCTCCTGACACTAGGCCGACCAGTCCTAACACTAACCTCTTAATGCTGAGCGCCAAGCGAGGCAGCTATTAGTACCATTTTTGTTAATTCTTTGATATGACTCGGCAGGGAATCGAACCTACGACCTCCCGCTCCCGCGGCGGACGCTCTAACCACTAGGCCACCGGAGCGATCTGTATTTGATGAACCATCAACAGATACGAGACCCATCTAAAACAAACCTTTATGACCTTTAGACGTTTCTACAGTATATCAAAAGCAGCTAAGATATAACTAAATAGTGTTATTGTTGTTAGGAATACTTTCCACTGTGTATCGATCCATTCAGCTTGTAAATTGACACCACATGGTGCCATTATGGTACGAACATGTCAAGCAAATATTTCAAAAGAATAGGTTCTTCTGAATAACAGAACGATTTTAAAAACATGTTGTACTTATTGGGTCAGACCAGAAGGAAGAAACAACAAAATAAAAGACAACAAAAATGATCGACTCATTCACAATAAAACACATAGAATGCATATACTACCTTTAGACCGTCACGTATCTTCAGGTTCATTTTGTTAACGTGTTTCTATGAATAGACATAATTAACTTGCTAAACGTAGGCTACCACAAGGGTTATTGATATAGTCTATATCCAGAAATTTGGATAGATCCAGTATATGCTTTGTGTAACTATACATCCCTCGATCTTGTGGAATATATGCAAAAACCTTTCCATTGATCAAAGGCACAGTTATATATAGCCTATATACGTCAATAGTCGCCAAAAATAGTTACAGAAAACCTGGCAACAGAAGACTACATAACAACAGTAGTACATATGAAGTATGAAGTTGTGGCGGTTGGATCGTAAGTATTATTTACAAATTCTGATTATTGCTGAGCTGTACAACAAAGTTCTGTTTTAGTGATCTGTACATTAGCGCATCTCTATAAGTACTCCAAATTACACCTCAAAGTACTCAACATCACCTCAAAGTATTCTTCATCTCTAGAAGTACTCCAAATTACACCTGAAAGTACTCAGATACCTGGATGACCAAACGTTTTGCATTGAAAAAAAATGCATAAAGATACTCTCGTAACATTCCGACTACATCCAGAGATTTGTAGTCTCCAGCTCGTTTTCTTCTGATCCAGACTTCTTAGCTTCTCTTGAGTGGTTCAAAACTGTAAACCCATAATTCATCACACGTGCGCATATAATTCAATAGCTTTCGGCACACTATTCGTAGTAGGCGAGTAGCTGTTTGATTATTTTAACCAGAGTCTGTTTTTAATGAGCCATCAACAAATGCGAGATCAATCTCACACAAACCAGGATCAATCTCGCACAAACCAGGATCAATCTCGCACAAACCAGGATCCATCTCGCACATATCAGGATCCATCTCGCACAAACCAGGATCCAGCTCGCACAAACCAGGATCAATCTCGCACAAACCAGGATCCAAACCTTTCATCAGATGATTGCTCAGTATATTAAAACAGCTGACAAAATATTGCCCATGTTCATAAATATGTATTCTACTGCGTATCGAGCAATGCACATCAATTTGCTCTATTCGTAGCAGCCACGTTTCCATCACCAATCGTTGTCAATGGTTTTCTAGAACGTACATCTTTCGTCGATTTGTGACCATCTTTAAAACAATGAAACCACATCAGAAATGTTGGATATGACACTGAGAATAACATCCGTAAACTTAATCCATTCGGACTTAATATCAATCACAAAAGTGTTTCTATTCCGACATTTTGATTTCACTATTACTTACCTTTGTTATCTCACACGCATTGGAGCTCTCTACATGTGGCTTTCTACAGTTTCGTATTTGCTAAGAGTAATTTTAAAAAAGAAAAAAAAACATTTCCCCAGGTTTCCTCACTGGTTATACTGGCTATTTACAAACGAACATATATAGCTTAGGTTATGTTCCAAGAATCTTTAATTCCCTTTAGCTTGGTGCATGATTGATAGGTGCTGTTGTTGTTGTAGTAGGGTTTAACGCCATTTTTAAGCACACGATAGGCTATACATGGCGGCCAGTATTATTGATGGAGGAAGAACCCGGAATAAACCCCTGTAAGAACCATCGACCCACGACAAGCTACTGGCAAGCTTTCTCACATAACTACATTAGCCGAATAGGTGTAATATGGGGTATAACGTATGCAACTTGACCTTACTCCAGATGTGAACCTTTCAAACAACTGCTAGTTCCAGTTGGTCATTTTTAATTCCTGGACTTCACAGGTAAATTGTAAAAGACGGAGCTGATAATTGTTTTACATTTTATATATTTAGTGAGTCGGAACCTGGTATTGTCTAGTTGGGCAAAGTTTATTTTCCCTATTTTAATCGGTGCTAGAGATCGTGTACTTTATACTAATTCATGCTTATTTTGCATGCACAAGGGAGCAGTCATTTTAGTTAGCAGTATGCATAAATCATGTACAGTTTCCGCAAGTAAAATATCCAAAGAAATGTCAGCCACATTACATCGAAGTAGCATAGAGGTACGCAAATATTCTCTCCAATGTGCATGTTTCAAATACAAACAACTTCACCTTACATACGTTACTGTCTCAAAAGTACATACTAACTGGTGAGCGATGTCCAAGGCACTTACTTTATAGGGTTAAATGCATTTTACAATGAGGGTGGTGTTTAGAGTGCGGGTTCGGATCGTATAATCGGATTACCTCGGGTTTACTACCGATGTGTGTCCTTGTGCAAGACACTTTATTCAAATTGACTCGGCACTAAATAACAAGCTAGTATTGATATGTCATACAAGCACCAAAACAAGCTTGTTATATCAGTATTCCATTATTGGATATTAATACAAGGTAATCACAAAATAAATGAAATATCCTTCTTTAAATTCGATGGACAATGTTTCTTAATACAACATTTAATCGAGTACATAAACATATTGAATCACGTCATATTATTGAAAAGAAAGCGGTATAATTTGTCTAATCCTTATTATACATATATTGACCAGTTGTACAATCTGACAATATATATATATTAAATTATTACCAGTTAAAATAATTATGACGAATCATTTAAACCAATTAAGGTACATATTTACTTTGACTCATTTGTTCAAAGCTTGGAATGTGTTTATACACGAAGTCACGTATGACGAGTGAATGACTCAGATACGATCTGTAGCTGACACAGAAAATGGTCTTCCATCCGTTAAAGCATACCCTTTTTTGTTAAATCGTAAAAATACAGAAATGTTTTAAAAAAATTGTCATGTTTACTTCTTGGGGTGTTATTCGCCCTGAGGTACATGTTGCAGCAGAGATCGGTATAAAGGAATGAAGAAGGAATGACGGAAGATAATTGATGAATGAATTACTAAGAAAGGAGGACTTACAGTTAATTAGATATCCATGCCTAGAAATTTCCAAGTTTTTCATTACATGTAAATGATCTAAACCAGTAACGGAATTGATGTTACAGGTTGATATATTAAACTTGTATGTATAATGGAAATTCAGAGACCTCGTCCTGCTAGTTTTTGTTTTGATACATTTTTATAATAAAAAGCCTGCATGATGTCACTAGTTTATAATAATAATAATAATAATAATAATAATAATAATAATAATAATAATGAGGACTTTGTATAACGCCTAATCTTTCGAAGCTCTAAGCGCTTTACACCATCTATAAATGTTATGACTACACTACAGAAAAACAAAGGACAAAAACAATGAAATTGGAAAAAATAAAAACATGCTGAAAACATATAACATACAAAACATTATAAGGCCTATAAGTTTGTCCCTGCAGTCGAAACAGGTGAGTTTTAAGAGCACTCTTAAAAGGAACCACTGTGTCTTTGTGTCTAATTTCAATGGGCAATTCGTTCGACGTCTCCGGACCCTGGTATGCAAAAGAACATTGTCCATATGACTTCGTTTTCACAGTAGGAACAATGAGTATACGATTGTCAGAAAAATAGCGTAAGTATCTTGCTGGTGTACACACATGGGTGAGGCTGGATAGGTATGTTGGACTGGAGTTTGTCAGTGAAACATAGCACAGAGAACAAATTTTGTGTTTGATTCTGTATCGAATTGATAGCCAGTGTAAGGTACAGAGCAGTGGCGAGGTGTGCTCTGATCGAGGTACTCTAAAGATGATCTGTGCAGCTGTGTTTTGAACTTTTTGAAGTTTCTGGAGTAAATATTGTGATGAACCAAACAGAATTGAGTTACAATAGTCCAGTCTTGAAAGTGCTAATGAACACACAAGTGTTTTAGTGGCATCAACCAAAAGATATTTACGAATCGAACTGATGCGTCTCAGTTCAAGATATGCAACCTTGCATATGTTCGTGACATGTTGGTGCAATGTGAGAGTACTGTCTAAAGTAACGCCTAGGTTTTGTAGTGACTATGAGAATGTAATGTTGGTGTTGCTGATATTTATTGTCTGAGGTAAAGGATGTGAATGAGAAAGGCTTTGTGTTGTGATCAGAATAGCCTCAGTTTTATCATCATTCATGTGCATCTTATTACATGTCATCCATGATTTGACATCAGAAATGCACCTCTCTACTCCATGGATGGTAGCATCAACTTCAGTTGGGTGGCTAGACTTGTATATTTGGGTGTCATCAGCGTACAATTGGTGCAACACTGGGTGATGATCTATGACACTTGAGAGCGGCGGAGTGTATAAAATGAAGAGAACAGGTCCAAGGACAGATCCCTATGGAACACCACAACATACGTCAACTGGGCTGGAATGTATTCCATTTGCAGATATAATTTGTGTCCTGTTGACTAAGTATGACTTGAACCAGTGTAAGGCAATATTCTGAATGCCGAATACGTGCTGGAGACGGTGAAGTAATATATCATGGTCTATTGTGTCAAATGCTGCAGATAAATCCAGGAGAGTGAGGACTGTAATCTTTTCACTATCCAAAGCAGAGAGAATTTCATTAAATACTTTCAGAAGAGTAGTTTCCGTACTGTGGCAATGGCGATATGCAGACTGTACATTGCTAAATAACACTTGCGTCATTATAACACCAGAACATGATTGTCATTCATAAACGTGAATAACAACAAGACTTTGGTCAACTTTTGTCGTTATTACATCGCATTTTTCAGCTAACAATACAGTGTCTAACGTGATATATCGCTTATACGTCTAGTCAAGCTACACAACAACACATATCTTGATCTGTCTTAGCATAATTCGCCTGCAGATCAGGGTCTATCTTGTTTGTTCTAATGATTACTCCCTACAAACTGACAGATCGAGATGTGCGGGTTTCGGCAGATTAAATAGAAAAATTAGTATATATGTTGTTGCTAAATTTTGGTAAGCCTTAGATGCCAGACCTTATAACAGACAATCTCATTTTTACACAGGCCAGAGGAATGAAACTTCCTTGAAGAGAGATAATTTTGGAAGGAGTTAATGCGAGAATGAACCATGACGTTTTTATCTTTTAATGTTACTTAAATTATTAATTTTGAAAATCTTTAACAGTCACTTTCTAATGTGAGATTACCCTACAAAATGATATATAATTAGGACTGTTTCATGTGAAATTAGGTCATAAATCACGTGAATCGTGCTTCGGCTTTTGAGAGGTGAATAGATGATAGAGACGGCCCGCAACTGTTAGTAATAGAACTCCCTGTTTCGGTTCATAATATAACAAATTTTGTTTGTATTTTGTGGCTTCACCTGACCACATGATGAAATGGTATTTTTTTTTAACTGGGGACAGTAATTATAACTAATGCAAACGAAGTTCGCAAGAATATTGATTTCTTTTTGGAACGGGTCATCGACATGACATGTGAACATTTTTCATTTCCTTGTAATGTTTGGTAACTATATTTAAGCATTCTAAATGTTTAAATGTAGTTTAATACTTATGGACAGTCAACATTGGTTATCGCATACAACCTTTGGCCATGGCTTTTGTAGAGATGAATGGTTGAGAAGTCAAATAAACAAGGTTTTATGTAGGAGCCATCTTACTGGGCTGATGGTAAGGTTTATTTTCTTTGTCAGGTTACCCGGATTATTAATGTAAGATCCCACCCATTTTCCGCTTATAATATAACACAATCTATAAATAAACAAGAGACACGCGTTCAAACAATTAAAGCAAAATCACCCATCCCTTCTCAATCCAAAGTCCTGTTGAAAAAATAAACAATTTAGTTTGAACCCTACGTTTTCCCTCTGTACAGTTGTCTGGTTACTTGAAAGTCTGCCTTGTTTCGCGTTCTTGACCGGGTCGTCTGAAATATCACTTGCGTCATTATCTGACAAAGAATGACGCCAATGATTAATTCCTACCCGTTTTGAATCAACAACAGAAAACACCAGTGACCTTTTGATATTGCAAATAATGGCAATGATGTCTTGTACTGTAGGAAATTTATGGTTTAAATGTAGGTACATTTTATTTTATGTTGACGCAAAGAACATTGTCCTCAATCTAACTGTCAATCTGGATACTTGGTTTGATTAGGCATGATCAACTCAGCACAGCTTGAAAATGTAAAACTACTTTCAAAAAACATAATACGTATGAAAGTGGCCATTCTTCAAAGGCTATTTTCATTCAGGAAAGAAATGATTTGTACAATTTTCTCAGGTGTATAAAATATCTAATTTGAGGATGAAATATTTTTTCAGAGCTGGAGGATTTTTAATTATGGAAATAAAGTTTATGTTAATGTTGAAATGAGAAAAAGATAGTAGAAGTTTTAGTTTACAATACATATGGCACTGTGATGGACCCCACAGGGGACAAGGAACCGTGGCAGACCCAAATAGACCTGGCGACGAACCGTGGAGCGACAACTAAAGACCAGAAGCCTCACCCTGCAGACCACCCCCGCAACAGCAGCCGATAGACCAAAATGGTGCTCTCTTGCTGTCGCCTCAAGCACCAGACGGCGCAGAGACGACGCCGACGCCGCCGACGCCGACGACGACGACGACGATGATGATGATGATGATGATGATGATGATGATGATGATGATGATGATGATGATGATGATGGAACATGCAGCCAATAGCTGCAAATATCGTCCATGTCACGTGATTAAGCTCCATAACCATCACAACTTGGCTCTAATGAACCAAACTGACTGGAAAAATTTCAATATGAATTTTTGTTTGTTGTTGATTTTTTTGGATCCTACATTATATGTTTGGGTATATGATAATACGAAGGAAGGAAATCCCACCAACTAACATCTCAGTCTAGACACTAATTCACATCGCACTAACAGACTGATTGACACAATCAATCCACAAACCCCTTCCCATTGTAAATATAATCACACAACTATAATGAAAACTAAACTGTCAGCAGCCTTCCTATGTAATAATGTAATAACGTAATAATCGATTATAAAAAAAAATTGCCAGTTTTAAGTTTGTAATACTTTGTTTAAATGATAAGTATATACATTCGAAAAATACTTTATCTCGAGCAACTTGTAGAAACATTATATGGATGAGTTGGGAATAGACGCGCTTCAAAATTTCGATTATCGAATCTCTTTTACCTTGTCTAGTATCAGAAGTATATGGTCAATTTTAAAGCCGACATTTTCCTCAAAGTTAAGCCTACCTTGCGGAAAAATTCTTTAAATCTGATTTTGGCATTAGAAAAGGGAACAATGCTTCATATACGACATGTTTTCAACTTGCTGTTAGAAGAAACAATGGCCTAATTTTTTGTATCATGGATCTTAAGTTGAATAAAGATTTCTGTGCGAATACGCATACTTACTATGTGCATATCATTTTTACCCGCTCATCGTTTTAGACATATTTCTACTCGAGTTCTAGTTCAGAGATATAAATCCAATTGTTTGTTTTTGAAAGTTTTTTGATAGCTAGTAGAGGTCGAATTGATAACATTTTAACGTGACTGTGCAAATATGAAGAGCATTCTTTAGTCTACGTATAAAAGTGGACTTAAGTAATAAATTCCACTTTGATCTCGAAATCATCGGTACGCGAATGGAAACACTCCAGATTGCTTTAATGAACAAAAGATAAGCGAAACCAGAAGTGTCAAGGATGTGTAACGATGATGATTGATTGGTCTCTCTTAAATGTATGAAAATTACCAATACCAAAGCATTTACATTTGGTTGGGCAAAGAACATGTTCTCTCTCTCTCTCTCTCTCTCTCTCTCTCTCTCTCTCTCTCTCTCTCTCTCTCTCTCTCTCTCTCTCTCTCTCTCAATTGCAAATAAAATTTCAACAAAAAAAAATATTAAAAATCAAGCAAGTACTACTATATGATCCGCTAGTTTACAAAACCTGTACGAGTTTAATGCAGAAGATTACGAGCTATCAAGGAGTAACAAATTGGACGAAAAGTTTAATAACTAATGAGGACAAAATTAATGAAAGGAATTAGGTTGTACTCGTGAAAACAAATGTATATAATGAATCGTTTAGCAGTTTGGAACCAGTAGAAGAAATCATTAATAGGTAAAATAAATGGTGGAAACTCAATTTGTGGATTGTTTTATGTTTCAAGCAGTCTGAAAACTTTGAGTTTGTGATCGATGTAGTAAAGAGAGTGCATTATGAAATGAGGGAGTCAAATCATGAATGTTTTGGAAAGTAATTGAACAATGTTATCAAAACCAGGAAATAAATCCGGTACTGTACCAAATATTTCTACAGAGCTGTGCACATCATTTTAAAAATGTCACGTTTGATTCAAATTATATTGTTGTTAAGATGTAGAAAAGATGACATATAGATTTTTACTTGCTATATTTTTCATTTTTATTTCCTGTGGTACTTGTACTGGTTTCCTTTGTATAGCAGTAGGTTTCAACGAATGTTTAAGATCGTGTCTCCTCGGAATCTTGAGTAAGTTGAATTTGATATTTGTATGGTGTATAATGTACTACTGCCTCACTATTAAACACTTATCTTCCATCGTTCCTGTCGAACCTAACACGTTTTGAAACAAATCCCTTTTTGTATATTTTTTATATAGTTCTTGATTTCAAGAGTTTTTCTAACGTCCTCTTTCTCTGTAATTTGACCTAGACTGCTATACAAATGTTCATACAAAATGGTCTAGCCATTATTTTCATACAGAATGGCATAGCCTTTATTTTCATACAGAATGGTCTAGCCTTCATTTTCATACAGAATGGTCTAGCCTTCATTTTCATACAGAATGGTCTAGCCTTCATTTTCATACAGAATGGTCTAGTCTTCATTTTCAGACAGAATGGTCTAGCCTTCATTTTCATACAGAATGTTCTAGCCTTCATTTTCATACAGAATGGTCTAGCCTTCATTTTCATACAGAATGGTCTAGTCTTCATTTTCATACAGAATGGTTTAGCCTTCATTTTCATACAGAATGGTTTAGCCTTCATTTTCATACAGAATGATCTAGCCTTCATTTTTGTACAGAATTATCTAGCTTTCATTTTCATACAGAATGGTCTAGCCTTCATTTTCATACAGAATGGTCTAGCCTTCATTTTCATACAGAATGGTCTAGCCTTCATTTTCATACAGAATGGTCTAGCCTTCATTTTCAGGTCATTGCGAACCCTATGGTCCTTTTTATCTTAAGTCCCAGTTTTAATTGTTCATTCTATTCGTCCATCGGTCTTAGCGAAACGCTTTACAAATTATCAATCAACTAGATAAACATTTAGCATCATCTGAGATTATTTATTGTGTGTCTCTAGCCCAGATCGGTAAGTGAATCTTGAAATTAGGTCCCTTGACCTGCTCTCCATTGCCGACGATAAGAAAAGTATAAACAGAAACTTCCGGGGAGCAATTTCCAACAATGGCTAGCGTACCAAGATCAAGCGAGTAAAAGATGCGTTACTGCTCCGTTTGTTCAAATTTCCGCGGATAAATAGTTGATGGGTGGTAATCCATTGTTCTGCAAAAATTTCCTTTAGATGTGGTGTAGAAACAGTGATAAATACTTCCATTCCAACACCCATCTTTGTTCAACACACGTTGTGAATGTTTGGAACATCATCTGTAAGTTTGATAAATGTTCTCTCGAGATGGTGGTTATCCTTATATTACTGATGTCCAAAACTAGGCTGATTCTCGAAAAAAGGAATCAAAAATGATTAATGTTAAAATGCCATTTTGTAGGAATAAGTTCATGTAAATCTGTGTGTGTGTGTGTGTGTGTGTGTGTGTGTGTGTGTGTGTGAAATGACTGATGAGTTAAGCTGATGACTAGGATTTTTCACATGGATTGTCAAACAGTACAGTTGCAATTATTTGGCATAATAGGTATTTCGTCAATAAAATTTGTTCACAAGTATTTTTTTTTCTTCCCCACAGATGTCAGAGTCAACAGACAAGCCAGACCATACAACTGTGCTTCCCTACAAAAACTGAAAGTATTATTTGGAAGGATGACACTATATAGCCAAATTAAATCGAAAGGGATATTGATTAGAGTGGTGAGACTGAGTCAAGGACTTTGAAGTTATACACGAGTCTACCCTATGTTTCCTTGTATTTCCATGACTATTGTGGTGAATATAATTATGAACAGTTGTTCAAATTCTGATACAAATGTGAGCAAACAGTAGAGTTAGTTAATGAAGAAAATACAATCAGGGAAATTATTACAAGAGACACAGCAGCACAAGCAAGAGTGAAAACTGTGTCAACATTAACTCGGACTGACGTTATTGATCAGCACTCAAATATAGTCAAGAATTTTGATGTTGGAATTAAATGTACACTGCCAGATATTGCTTTTGAGGACAATGCTGACAAAGATTCAAAAGTAATGTTTTATACTGGACTACCTAATGCGGGTACATGTCATGCATTATTATCACGTTTTAAAAATGCGGGATTAAGAAATTATTTTAGTTTTAAAACATCATTAATACATTGTGCCAAATATTTGGTGGTTGAGGTAGCAAATAAAATAGCCACGTCTCAGTTGATAAAAGACTCCTGATTTATTGAAAATAGAAATATAAACATTTGTCCTCTGAATTAGAGAGTACGAACAAAAACTCAGAGTTGCCAGATACGCGGTTTTTTCGCCCAAATGGGCTCGGTTCGAAATTTGGTTGCGTGAAAATTTGTTAGATTGCGGGTTGCGGTTTTGTTTGGGTTGGTTTCTGATTTGTATCGCCGTAACTTGGGCTGCATCACATTGCTATTAAATTCTTCTTCACATTTAATTTCAAATTGGCATTCAATTAATGCAATACAAATATCAGGGGGTTTATTATTTTATACGGTATTTTTTGGACTAATTTACTAAATTTTGAATACATTGACATGAAGAATAGTTCCAAATATATAGCACATCAAGCATTGAGCTTAATATTGCAATCATGTTGGCCTAACAATACCTGTCACACCTGAGAATTCGTCAGTGCGTTCTGAAGAGGAAGCTGTAGATGTACCTATCCCCCATAAAAGAAATATTGATAACAGGGATAGAAATAGCAAATGTCACACATTCTTAGAGGTTTGCAAATATACTCGTTAGAGAATAGTGAATGTCCGTTTTGGTAAGGACAAAGGAGTTCGTAACTTTACATGAATCACAAAAATACGGCAGGCACGATTGATTATTTTATGCCGGAATATCCTATTATGAAATGTATATCTAATGTTGATGTCCTAAAAGAGTCGAATCAATTCACATGCCATTTTCACTAGGCTTGTCCGGGAATGGGAGTTTTAAAATACGCACAGGATAGATAATTCAACTGATAAATCTGAAACGACAAATGTGATGCAGCACTTATTTCATCGACTTGAATCTTACTGCGTTGAATAGGGATTAAAGACTAATTTTGATTAAGCAACTTTTGTGTTTTCGGCAAAGAGGGTTACCTACGGAAACACGATAAAAAGCTATTCTGGGAAACTCAAGATAAAGTGACTTCATGTAATTAATACTGAAAGCTTGTATTATCTTCAAATGTTGCTTGGTATAAATGCCAAAATGTCTTGTCTAAATTAGAATGTACTGTATTATTTTCATGCTTAGAGATGATGCTAAAAATTAGCTAATTATTTAATGGATCAATAGTCTACAAACTAATGAAGTTAGTCTTTAGTCACAACCATATATAGATATAATATAAATCCAGTTGTACCTTAACTTATTTCCCAAACTCAAAGGCATTTGTTTCAATATTAGGGTCAGACAGGGTAGATACGATCTTATACCATGCCACAAAAGAATGTTTCTTTTATAAAATATCTCGAAACTAATTGTTTAACAAACGTTTACAGACATCATCCATGTGACGGGGCTAAATTAAAATGGATAGAAATTTAATACAATTAAATAATCAAATGATGATAATTTTCCGATTGCTCTTCTTTCTCTCGACCCTGTAAAAGCCTATTGCGGCACTTGATATGTAGTGTGAGATAGCGTTCCACTTGTCCTTGCATTCTACGCATCTGTGTATTCTATCCTGTTCGTCCAATTCCTTTTCCTCTTCCTCTTACTCCCGACTCGCTCCAATTTTTGTCTCCTCTCGAATTCTCTATACTCCTTCTCCTTCGTCACTTTCTACTCTTCGACTCCATGTCCTCCTCATCCTCGACTTTCTCCTGAGTACTTTGTCGACTCCGACTATTCTGCCAGTATCACTTCCGTCTCGCTTCTTAGAGACTCTGGACTAACTGTACTGGAAGTCTGTCCCTTAAAACCTTCCTGCGAAAACACAAGGAAGTTAGCATAATTTCTTAGCCATCTCATCTCACACTAACCAATAATCAAGCATCAGATAAAGACTATTTACATTTTTAGGTCACGCATTCGTGTACACCGAAAAATACCCACACATTCTTGTATGGTTAACAACGTCGTAATAACGTAATAAAAGAACAGCATCAACTACTTATCATACAGAAATTAATAAATTGTGTAATATATATACATATATTATATATATATATATATATATATATATATATATATATATATATATATATATATATATATATATATATATATATATATATATATATTCTTAATCTCATTATACTGAACAATATCACAACAATCAGATGCATTTCTGTACATTACACTCTTACAAATTGTACATAAATTTTTGTAATATCCATGATGATATATCCTTATATCCATATTAACTGAATGTACACACTGCAATCCATTTCCAACGTTACAACTCGGTTCAATAGTTGCAAAATCTAGAATATCACATGAGTACATGATATAGTCTACTGTTAGATAAAAGAATAGCTATATAGAATATCAATTCTGACCACGAGCTAGCAGTTTACATAATTTGTTTTACATAATTATAGCTCATTTCTCAAATACGCGTGTAAATTAACCACGACAAAGATAATTCTGCGTATTAACGATTCTAAGAATGACGTATACATACTGCACCTAATTCCAATTACAATGCCGTGATATTCTGCAACATTCGAGCAAAAAACATGCTGACCTTAGCGTAGCTTTGTTAAAATTTTCAAACTTTTGACACCAAATTACTCCGACCTCGGAGTATTGCTTTATCCTTCCAGCACGATGTTTGGACAATTACTGAGCTCCTTGCTTCGAACGCGCTAAGTTAAATTCGAATTAGTATGTTCGAAGTAAGGAACTCAATAATTGCACAAAGATCGTGCTGGAAGGATAATTAGAATTGAAAATGTTGACCACGCCCTCTTTCAGTTCCGATTGGATGTCGAGTCTACACTCTTCTATTCAACTTAGAAGACAATGTCTGTCTGTCAAAGTGGTGAGATTAACGACACCAATAAGGTTCCTTTGTTCTTCAAAAAGCTTTCAACGTCCACGTGCGATTTTCACACCTGGATCCTCGTACTTTTCAACTAGAGCCGCGGGGCTTAACCAATATACAGGGCTTCTAACCATCCCTTTCTTTCCATGACTTGCGCAATCGCGGGCAGGGCAACGTGACAATCCATTGACATATATTATATACGTGTATCAGTTTTGATGAAATACCCTGAAATCAATCTTCTTCTCTGTCGATTGTATGATACGTCGGATTGTAAAGTAAAGATCAATTGTTTCAGAGCCAAATTGACTTATTTTTCAAAATAGGACGTTCTTGAAAGTTTATTTCAATGTTGTTCAAAAATCTTATGAATCTTGATTGTTTCCACCGTAAAATGTTTTTTCGGTTGCATTTTATTTTGAATGAATCTCTATGCCTTTTCTAGATGATTCTGATTACATTTCGCTTCTTCTTACAAATCAGGTTTTACGAGTAGTGATCGTATTAAAAGGCCTATGATGCTTCCCTAATCAGTCTGTCAAGTATTGAATTTTTTATATTGTTTTTTTTTTCCTAGCAAAGTTGTATTAGCATTTGTTTCTATTAAATGCTCAATTTCATGTAATTTGCACAAACACAGATCCATTCCAGAACCTTTCTGTCCGACCTGAGCTGTTTCAAAGAGCTCATTTAGCAACTGTAATTTGTAGTCTTGTTTTTGTTTTGAGACCTATCGTAGTAGTGTTTCTGTCTGCATTGAATATGGTCAGTTTCTGCTACTAATGTGGTACTCGATGAATACACGCAAAATAGTTTGGATGAAGTTGCTTGAAACTTTTGTTTCTGAAATCTAACGCTTAAACTTAGTTTCATTTAGAAATCATATACTTAAACTACAATTCAAAGCTTTTGTAAGGATTGGTATTGCTGCTGTTCAATATGTATAAAACGGTTCTTAATTAATTTTTCCAGGCATTAATATACTGTGTTAAAATATTGTGTACTCGTCTGTCTTATTGTGTTGCAATATTTCTCTGTAGTAGAATTAAGTTCTCAGCCCCAGTGATTGCCCTGGACGATGAAATGGTGCTTGTTATGAAGCCCCTTGATATTTATAAATTCTAAAATTGTATTGTTTATTCCTGTGAAAATTACAGAACAATTTGCACCCTTGTACTCTCGTGCGGATAACGCAAGATAGAACGATAACTATATTTATAGTATGTAAGTAAACGGATCTACCTGATATTTAATTTATCGGTCACTCATTCACTTAAATCAATTGACTCATAAACTATGAAACATCTGTCAGCAGTAGAGGTTTTAGTTCTTTAGTTTTGGGTGGCTTTTAAATATTAACTATTATTCTCTGGACCATATTCCAAAGAAACCTTTGTGTTTCTTGTTCACAATTTGTGTATAATTCTGTTTTTAGTATGTTTGTGGAAACCTCAATTTAATGGAACTACCAAATATACACATAAATGTGCAGTCATCACACACTTTTCCTCTTCCCTAATCAAGCTGCTTCCTAAGAAAAGACCGGTATCGAGTATTTATCAGTTACACTTCGTTTGATTATTTCTAAGTACCACAATTATACCATTTAAGGTCTAGTCATGTTTTCGATATCTCCTTAGTATTATTCAGCGTTGTAAATTATTGTAACTTTTTAATTACCACACTTTAAGAACGTTATTATATGGCTGATGATGGTGGGTTGGGAATAAGATTTAATTAAATTAGTGAAACATGCTTTATAGTCCGGGAATGTTACGTGTCTCTAATGAATCGCTGCTGTCGAGCAGATTAAATTAGATTATTTAAAAACTGCAAGGGAGCCAGGTGAAGACACTGTTTTTTCTAACCTGCTATTAGTATTCAACGGCTTTCGTATTAAGTGATACTATTATATATTTTCCGGGTTATGTATGTATGTATGTATGAATGTATGAATGTATGTATGTATGTATGTATGTATGTATGTATGTATGTATGTATGTATGTATGTATGTATGTATGTATGTATGTATGTATGTATGTATGTATGTATGTATGCATGCATGCATGCATGCATGCATGCATGCATGCATGCATGCATGCATGCATGCATGCATGCATGCATGTATGTATGTATGTATGTATGTATGACTGACTGACTGACTGACTGACTTTATTTCCTCTTCAATAGAGATTACATCAGATTAATCAAATTCAGGATAATACAAAATCATGAAATACAACACAAAAGAATATAGATAAAACAAATTGGAAACGTATACCATTGTAATTATCAATGCAGTTCTTTCTACATGACATATATGCTTATGCATACATACATATATATACACACACATACATATAAATGTACACATATACACATACATATATATATATATATATATATATATATATATATATATATATATATATATATATATATATATATACACCCAAACACATATTTACACATACATATATACACACATATACACACATCTATACGTATATATGAGGAACAGCATGAAATCCTTCTCAAAGGAATAAAGATAGCAAAAGGTGACACTCGTATATTATATGAGCCAGAGAGCATTATATCTCCGTGATCTGTAATACATCAAAATTGCGGAATTGACAACAGCAGGATATTTGTTTTTGCTTGTTTTTTTTAAAAATTAATTAATTTATTTATTTAGATTAACTACTTATTATTGCTGTTATGTTATGACATGTTGGTTGAGAGTAGGGCATGCATTTTATTGTAAAATGAGGTTATGCTTTTTGCCGTTACCAACATGAGTTTATCCCATACATCATCGTCGATAGACGACAAGCAATCTACTCTGCTTCCAAGAAGTGTCTCCAATAGTATATCGTCTTCTTGATTAAATAAATTAATCCCGTCTCTCACCTCTAAAGTGTCAATCACCCTCTCAAAGAAGACGGTTCGTTCTTCAAGGAGCTTTTCACAACCTAAGATAAGATGTTTCGCTCTGTCGTCAGTCTCTTTTCCACAGAGTTTACATATCATAACTTATGATATATAGTTTCACTATTTCAGAGAGAGGCCATAACATAGATGGAAATTTACGTCCAAGAAACCATATACTGCTTGGTTTTAAGTCCAAATGAATGTTTCTGAAGTGAATTAAATCGCTCCTTAGTTCAATATCTGTATTGCAGGTAGATTCTTCGATGTTTTGAATATTATCAATAATATTCCGATTCCAAACAAGTTTACCTTCAGTTTGTACTCTCACTGCATAGTCTAAGAGAACACTTCCCATACCATATTTCTTGAATATTTTGTCAATATCTGCTATAAACCCCGTTTGTCTTATTGGGTTGGTCAAGTACTGACATAAACGCAAAATGAAAATCTTTTTCCAGATAAGAGTAAAATCGCCCCTACACAGCCGGTTGAAAAAGCACAATTTCATCTTATCTATGTATGCTTCCATTGACCAGAGTCCTAAGGTACTACGCGTTGCCTCTATGGGCGAATATTTATCGAAAGCTTGCATACGTCGCGCTGCATATCTCTGACATAGCTCAAGTTCTTCTATATTGGTGTTTGTCATATTCGACCATACTTCACATCCATATAGCACTGAAGGTAGAATGATTCTTTTCCAGATTTTCATACTTGTTAGAGGGTTCATTCCTCCGTCTCTGATACCAATAAAATAAAAAGAGTTTAATAAGTGTTTACCTTTATCGCATGCTTCTTTTATCGCATCGTTAGGTTTAAAGTTGTACTTTAGAGGTATGCCGGCATATTTCTTACTTTTGACTACTGGAATTGGCGATTTGTCGAATAGAAAAGAAGGGATATAATTTCTTCTTTTGTTTGTAAAGAGGATGCTGCAACTTTTATCTGCGTTATATTTCAATCTCCACCTTTTCACATAATTTGAGATTGTATCGAGCAGATGCTGCATCGAATGATGCGAATTAGCCATTACAGTTGTGTCATCCGCTAATAAGACACACGGCAGGTGGAGATCGACAAGATTTAGGCCTCGCAAAGTGTGATCTAAATCAGTGATCAAATCGTCTATCATACCGAGAAAGAACCAAGCGGACAAGATACGACCCTGCCCTACACCCTGCTTAATATTGAAATATTTGGACAATTTGCCCGCAAATAAAACAGAACTGGTTACTCCCTTAAACGAGTCTTTCATGATGCGCCACGTCTTCCCTTTAATGCCAAGTTTGTACAATTTGTAAAATAACCCATTGTGCCATACTGTATTGAATGCCTTAGCATTATCAAGAAATGTTGCATATACAGGAGTATTTTTTTATCCATATAGTAGCATATAGATTCTTTGATACAAAACGCTGCAGTGATACTGCCACAATTATTCCTAGAACCTTGTTGCATTGGATTTGGAAAATTAATGTGCTTAGAAAATATAAGTAGTCTATTATATATAATTTGCTCTAGGATTTTCTGAAGCACTGGAACTATAGTTATATCACGGTAGTTATTCATATCTAATTTGCTTTTTCCCCCTCCTTTAAATATTGGTATTACTAAACCTTGTTTAAAATGGCATGGGTACTCCTCGGCCTCGTACACTTTTTTGAAGACAGTTTCAAGTAACTGTACACTGCTTTGAGTGTCCGCAAACAGTAAATGCTCGGCAACAATACCGTCGTGACCACATGCCTTATTTTTATTGAGAGAACTAATTGCACTACTGATTTCTTCTCTAGTGGGAATTTTGTCAACAACTTCATCAAAGTGGGAATGGGTTTCTATACTCTGTTTTTTAACCTCTGCTAAGACCATCTGGTAATGATTCTTATCGTACAGATAGGTATTGTCAGGTAGTGACAAATTGGAAAAATGATTTGCCCATAAGTCTCTTATAGAGTCGTGGTCACGTACAATTTTTCCGTTAGATTCAATTTCGTATATGTAATCACGTTTATGTCTTTTATTCCGTATAAACTTATAGAAAGTGGAAATATCGAGCTCTGCAGCCTTTTCAAGCTCACTGAACTGTTCTCTGTCACACATTTCTTTTGCTCTCACTAACTCTTTTCCAAAACATTTCTTCGCTTTCTTATAGTTCGCGTATGACTGAAATTCCCATCCTCTTGGCCTACCATCAGAGATCCATACCCTACGTTTCAGCCTCATTTCTGTATGAAACTTTTTTACGTTTAGTAATTTCCAATAGGGGTTAGCGTATGGGCAAAACCTTTTTATGGGCAGAAACCTAGAAGCTGCGTCATGTAAAATCTTTACCGTGTCTTGAATAATAATTTCAATATCGACATTTGTCACTAGTTCTGCCTTATGCAGTTGCGCTACAAATTCATTGCGTGTTGCTTCCTTATACATATTTATTTGTTCTGCCGATGCTTTCTTCCATTTATGGAGGGAATTATATGCTTGTCAGCCATGATTATATTAAATGCAAGAGGAATGACCAACTCTATTTTTACAGGATGATGATCTGAAATGTTCAAAGGATGGTCATCAATTATTTCGGCCTTAACCACTAAATCGAATTTGGTTTTTTGCAATAGTATATGGTCTATCAACGATTTGGATTTACCATCGATTGAGAAAAATGTAAAGTCAGGTCCTTCACAAATAGATTGACTATTAACGGATATTAAGTGCCTATCGGTCAGAAACTTTTCTAGAATAGCACCTCTAGCGTTTGTTGTTAGACAGTTCGTTTTGAAGCTAAGCAGTGAACTTAACTGGCCATTGAAGTCACCCGCGAGTATGGGAATGCCTTCTTTACAGAACATATCAAACTGGTCCTTTAATTCTTCCATTGTTTCATAGTAACTTGCAAAAGGAAAATTAGTTGATGGCAAAAGTGCTCCGAATACAAACTATTTCAATTTATCATTATATATCACTTCTATCCCTAAGACTCTATCACTGCCGACGCTCAACAAAGGATTAACGCAGAGTGACTGCCTATATAGGATTGCTATTCCACCAAACCCTGTATGTCTTATCCTTTCTTCGAAATTCACTTTTAGCCTATTGTCAGAGCGTGAGAAAGATTTAAACTGTGGATGTAAATTGTCTAGGAAGTTGAGTTGCTCCGGAAGAAGCCAGTGCTCAGTAAGCACTGCAATATCTACCTCATTTAGCAAAGAATACAAGTATGGTGCACCATACATGACTCCTTTTACGTTCCATGTCATCAGACGAAATGTATGACTAGACATTTGTTGACTTAAAAAATAGATTTTCAACACAAGTAGTACAATGACTATAAAGTAGTTGACCATAAGTTATGCATATATATGCGACTTACTGCCCCTTTATATAGTTCCACCTGAACCTCTTGGCGTCCTTATCACCGTAATCCTCATACCATTCTCTTGCCCATACAAAATCTGGCCAAAAACCTTTCTCTAAAACCTTCTCAAAGTCTAAGTCATCTATCGTGACTAAAGCAGTAAAAGTGTCCTTTCCTCCTCTTACACGCCAGTGCTTTAAGATCTGAGAGTCAATTATTTCTATTCCTTTGTTTCTGGCGTGCTTTTTTATACAAGTTCTCATCTCCTCTCTCGTTCTGTCAACCGGTATCCTGGACATTAGAACTCGACGTTCATAAGAGTTCCTCACTCTTTTTTGAGGTCTGCAGTTTCTGTTAGTTGTGATGACATCGATTGTTTTGCTTCCTTTATCCAAGTCTTTTGATGAGGAGGCTGAATTTTTTTTGAATGGTGATCTTCTTTCCCTGTCGATGTATCTTGCATTTTCTCGTACTGAGTATTTCTGATCATGATGATAACCACGTTCTCCATTATCTTCAATTACTGTCAATTCTTCAGTTGGGGTACTGGGTATTGTGGACGGAGTCAGAACCACTCCTTCTCTTGAATCAGTGGATTTCAAGCGACCGCCTTTGTTCTTCGCCGTATATTCCGTTTGGTCCGATAAATACTTCCGTCGTTTTGTACGATCAAGATTTAGAGCAGTTCTCACATTCACCATATTTGCTGTTTGTGTTTCAGTTGAAGGTTTGACCATACGCACTATATCAGCTAGTGTTATTTGAGTCTGTGCATCGCATTTCGTGCTTACATTTTCTTTATCCTTATCACATACTCTATCTTCGAGCAGTTGATGTAAAAATAGTTGGTGACCTTTAATACTTTCCAACTGGTTATTCTTCTCCCTGAGTGATATTCTCAAGGCCAGATTGTCTTTAGATAACTTCTTTTCTTCCTCTTTGCATCTTTTTAATTCCGATTGTAGTCTAGTAGCGTCAACATCTCTAGTAAGTAGTTCTTTACGTATCTTGTCAAGCTCAGTTTTCAATTCTTTTCTGATGTCATCTTTCATTTGTTGAATACTGCTTTGTATAAAATGTTTTAGATCTATTATCTTGTATAAATTCTCTATTGTTACGGAACTGTCATTTTTATCATTTAAAAGAGATGATACTGAATTGTGTTCGGAGTTCTGCATCACCTGTTCTGGTTCTGATTCTGATCGCTGTGACTGTTTGTTAGATCCTTTTCTTTTAGATACTCGGCTCACATATGTACTACTATCATGCATACCCGTGCGTGGTTTCTTTCTCGACGCGAGGCTTTTCACTTCAGATAAGTTGTTATCTCCTGCTAAGAAATGGTATAGAATAAATATATCCTCAGCTAATCTCTCCTCTAGAGGCGCACTATCACATCTTACTGTCCTCTCAACTATACAAGTCACAGGATAATTACTGTTTTCCAATTTAGCCAGGTCATGTAGTGATAGTCTGATATCTTTTAAATTCTGCTCATCCAATTCCAAACACATCTTCTTTTTGAAATCATCTCTGTCCAAAGTTCCAAATTTAGAATCGATTTGAAGGTATATATTTTTCTCAGTCTGAGTTGCTATCAAGTCTTCTTCTAAATCTGACTTTTCATCACCACTGTACCGCTCATCTATTTCTAGCTCGTCATCCATGTCCGTAGTTCACATCATCTATAATATCCTACTGATAAAGCATTTTGGTACTTTTCTAATGAAAATCTCCCAAACTTTAACCAAAAAACAAAATTATAACAAATCCTCCATGTTTCATATATCACTTAATCGCCTCTAATTGTTAGGAAATTAGTCAGAACTATATATTAAATGATGAGCATTCTGATTACTCAAACTTAAATTACAAAAATTACATACTGCAGATATCTGCAGTTTACAAAATTCGTACAAACGGCAGTTTGCGACTCAAATTTGTTACACAAACACAATTATAACAAAATCAAGTGATACTATTATATATTTTCCGGGTTATGTATGTATGTATGTATGTATGTATGTATGTATGTATGTATGTATGTATGTATGTATGTATGTATGTATGTATGTATGTATGTATGTATGTATGTATGACTGACTGACTGACTTTATTTCCTCTTCAATAGAGATTACATCAGATTAATCAAATTATAACAAAATCAAGTAATATTATTATATATTTTCCGGGTTATGTATGTATGTATGTATGTATGTATGTATGTATGTATGTATGTATGTATGTATGTATGTATGTATGTATGTATGTATGTATGTATGTATGTATGTATGTATTAGTGAGACCAAACAATTTAAACTTAGCATTAATTAAATTGTATTGAGAACGCAGAAAAGTGAAATATATGCTAAAAGTAGGTTTAAACCACTGGTTTTGCATCTAAAAATGCAGCACGCTTCATAGTTGCCTTCCCTGGCGTTTTAAAGCATGTGGAAGAGTTGGGTGTCTCAATGTTCAGAACGGTACAAGTCGACTGTTTGGTAAAGACTGCATCCAAATTTGCTTTCATCCGAGTATAGTCTTAGAACCCTCGCACCCTTTACTTTATCAGGCTCTTGACATTTTCTAAAACATGCACAAGTTATATTGTCAATTTTAGTGCTACAATTTCACTAATCTCTCAAAATATATATTTGCAGAGTTTGACACCATTTTTATTGTAGAGAGCAAATATTAAAAGCATGTCGTTAAAATGGCTACCATTGTATTTTTGAAACTTGAACTCAAACGTGAATCGTCTGTTTATTTATTTACGATAAAGAGTTATATTATTAACTTTACACCTCAAAATATTCAAACTATTCAAACTGCTTCTTTCTTATGTTTAAAAATGATGTCTTTTCCATCGCTGATTTTATGTTTTTAATGTTAAATAATTTGAATGATTGTTTCCCAGTATTACAGATTATCCATGTTCAATATTATATCTGTATGCAGATTAAAGATAATACTTCATATAGCAATACGCTCGTATAATATTCGAAATACTAAGTCTTATCATTTATACTCCAATACATTCAAAAACATTAATTAGATGAAATTACTGCATGGATAGTTTCTAAATCATTAATTAGATAAAACTGCTCCATGGATAGTTTTTAAATCATTTATTTGACAAAATTACTCAATGGACAATTTCTAAATCATTAATTTAATAAAATTACCCGATGGATAATGTCGAATACATTAATTAGATAAAATTACTCTATGGATAGTTTTTAAATCATTCATTTGTCAAAATTATTCAAAGGACAATTTCTAAATCATTAATTTAATAAAATTTCACAAAGGATAATTTCAAATCCATTAATTTAATAAAATTACACAATGGATAATTTCAAATACATTAATTAGATAAAAAATTGTTCCATGGATAGTTTCAAAACTGAACTTTTGCAAAAGTTGTCAGAACAGTATGAACAGCTGAAAAATAAAATTCGTATTTTAGTTATCACGAAAATGATCTATCAGTCATATTCTGTACAAGTATTTTTAGTTACCCCCGGTATGTTAAATCTTCTGAACACAAGTATCATTTTAATACCTGTACGCTACATTTTCTAAACACCAGTATCATTTTAATACCTGTATGCTAAATGTTCTAAACACCTGTATCGTTTCAATACCTGTATCTAAATTGTCTAATTCAAAATATGTTTTGTAATACACCGTATGCTAAATCTTCTAAATACCTGTGTGTTTTTAATACCCGTATGCTAAATCTTCTAAATACCTGTGTGTTTTTAATACCCCGTATGCTAAATCTTCTAAATACCTGTGTGTTTTTAATACCCGTATGCTAAATCTTCTAAATACCAGTATATTTTTAATACCCCGTATGCTATTTTTTCTAATTCCACACATGTGTTATAATTCCCCGTATACTAAATATTGTATACACAAGCGTACAAGCTTATGTGTAATAGTGTAAATCTATTAATGAATACATTTCATTTCCTATCAAATATATGCCTATAGTTATGTGAGTATACAAAATATAGATTATAATGAAGAAAAAATGACATTTGGTCAAGTAATTATTAACTTCATCGTTTTCACTGTATTGCAGAAACTATCATCTGGTTTTGAGGCGTAAGGCATGCGAATGTTTTGTTATTCAAGTACCTTCATATATGTTTGAACTAGACAGTCTTATCAGCCATTTGTCCTTCAATCAAATTGATGTGACTTTTTTTAACCGATTATTTGCCTAAACCACGCCCCCTAAAAATAGCATACATATCTGCACGAGACATATAGGTATAAAAGACCACGACAGAACTGAGGTGATCAGTCTTGCTTTAGCAAACACAGTGAAGGCGTCAACCTTTCCGCGTTGAAGAAACAAAATCAGACTGTCATATATTCTGCAAAAAGAGATCAGTACCATGTCTATCGTTTTACCAAGCATTGATGTGAACAATCTTAGTTTTGCTGCTGATGAGACCGATGTTTTCCTTCCAGGGGCGTTGAACTTCTTACCAGGAAAGAGAATGGCCATTTTAGCCATACCAAGCGAGAGCTGGAATATAGTCAACACATTCGTTCCCCTGTATGTCTGCTGTGAGAATACAAAGACATAAACTGAACAACCCAATGGCTATGATATCAATGAATATTTGATAGGCCCATGTGCCATCAACTGTCTGCATGCAATGCTTAACGGAATGTACGTGTAGTTCTATTTGAGAACCGAGGGCAGCGACTGAATTGCGCAACCCGACGCAGGTGAGATACCGTCTGACAAACGGACAAAATGAGACAAAAGGGAGTGAGATCGAATTACTGAACTACGACATTAATTTTACACGGGTTTTGAAACACTGAAGTCCATGGATGATGTTGGAACATCAGTGAGATTGTATGGTTGCAGTTGCTAATTTCTTCTGAGAACAGATTAATGAGGCTTCGACAATGGGACATGGCAGCCATGAAAGTCAGACTGCCTACAAGTGCAGTGCATTCTGACGAAAAAAATCAGAAAATTAGAAGGTTGGACCATGACTACAAAGCTGTTCCAAAAGGAAATCGAATTAATTTACTTTCATTTGATTTACCAGCGTTAGTAAAAGACGTTAATCATTGAAATAATGATTTTTGGATAGAACATTCTGTTTAGTGTACGTTGTCTTATTTCTATTTAATGTACGTTGTGTTATTTCTATTTAGTGTACGTTGTACTATTTCTGTCTTGTGTACGTTGTATCAAGTGCCACAACTGGAGGATATTGGATGAATGGTACTTATAAATATGCATTCGCTGGGATAAGATTAAATAAATATTTACAATATAGAACTGGACACTGTCAAGCGATAATAGATACATGTAAAAATGCATGACATTATGAATTTTAAAGAATTTTTAAAATTAAAAACACTTTGTCTTATACTCGATGTTATATCAGTAAAACATTTATTTTTAAAATTAAAATATTGATCTTTCTACGTGTAAGCAGACAACGCATACTTTTAGTTTACAGGAATAATTTATAAATATCTTGTGTTGTATCATATTTTAAAAAAGAATTGATGAATAAATTGATGTTAGATGCATATTTTTCTCATTAGCGTTAGAACTGTATCAAGAGAACGATTCATTGGAAGTATCATTAGGTTTTGTGCTCCTTAGACGATCGTCCCAGCATGAACATGACCTAAACCCAAAATTAAATGTTGCAAAAACATAATTTTCTGCTTTAACTTTTATTTGTTTGTATTGCTGTATATCATTTTGTATATTGTTCTGCGTATAGTTCTTTGTTCTCTCTCTCTCTCTCTCTCTCTCTCTCTCTCTCTCTCTCTCTCTCTCTCTCTCTCTCTCTCTTTCTTTCTCTCTCTCTCTCTCTCTCTCTCTCTCTCTCTCTCTTATCCCTCTCTCTCTCTATTTGTCTGCTGTCCGTCTCTCACTCTCATCCCTCTCTCTCTCCCTCTCTCTCTCTCTCTGAATCTCGATCGATCGAGAGAGAGAGAGAGAGAGAGAGTGTGTGTGTGTGTGTGTGTGTGTGTGTGTGTGTGTGTGTGCAGTGCAGTGCAGTGCAGACCGTTAAAGAGGCACATTTATATTTAAATTAGTGTTATCTGTCAAAGAAAGAGATGCACATACGTAAAGGCAGGAGGAACAAATGTATCAAAATGAAAGCTTCATGACTCAAACACATTGCACATTATAATATGGGGTTTAGGGCAAAATGGGGAATATAACTGTTATAACTGTTTTCAAAATGAGTAAACAAAATAAAGAAATATTTACTTTTGAAATTTAAGTCCTATGCAGTTTTCAGTTGAAGTTCTTAAGCAGTCAAATTAATTGTTCTTCAAGAAATGTTCTTTAATATGTTGTTTGAGTCTTGACTGCCGTGTATAACACGGATTAAACTGCAAATTCCATAGGCCCAGATATACCATCGTTTAATGTTCCGGAAGTTTCGGGTCTGCGCAATTTGTGAGGACTAAAACAAACAGCCTAGACCTTGATATGCTGGTGCGTTATGCAACGGCAGATCAATGTCAATGTTTTATTGTTGCACCTAACTTGAACGCGAAAATAAACGGTTGATGCTTGAATACACTAATGACATAGCGCTGTGAACTTTTAAAATGAGCCATATTGTTAAAATTATATTACCGACACGATTTGTTATACTCTGATACGATTTCGATGATACGACTTGTTATTCTATTGTGCGACCTCGAGAAAAGATATATGAAATCTGAATTTTATCCAAAACTTCAACTAAATAATTATTTTGATTTTAATGCACTATTCCAATAAATTGTTTCAAATTTAAAATTCGATAAAAAAAATGTGTTATGTTTGAATTTTAAAATTAAGGGAAACCCGACAACCACTCGCCCTGTATTTTGACTGGTGTAACGGAGCGTTTCGCCGTCCGAGAAACACACCCTCTTTAATAACGGTTAACTTGGCACGTGTCAGAAATGCACAGTATAAAACAGTATGGTTGATAATAGTCCTAGCAGTGACACATTGCAAACAGTGAAAATAACTATTGCTCTTATAGCTCAAAGTGACTACTGCTTTAATAGCAAAAAGTGATTACCGCTTTTATAGCAAAATGTAGCTACTGCTCTTATAACTAAAAGTAACTACTGCTCTAATAGCAAAAAGTGGCTACTGTTATTATAGCAAAAAGTTGCTAGTGCTCTTTATAGCCAAAAGTGGCTATTGCTCTTAAAGCAAAAAGTGGCTACTCTTCTAATAGCAAAAAGTGGTTCCTGCTCTTATAGCCAAAAGTGGCTACTGCTCTTATAGCAAAAAATGGCTACTGTTCCTAAAGCAAAAAGTTGCTAGTGCTCTATAGCAAACAGTGGCTACTCTTCTAATAGCAAAAAGTGGTTCCTGTTCTTATAGCAAAAAGTGGCTACTGTTCCTAAAGCAAAAAAGTTGCTAGTGCTCTATAGCAAACAGTGGCTACTCTTCTAATAGAAAAAGTGGTTCCTGATCTTTTAGCCAAAAGTGGCTACTGCTCTAATAGCAAAAAGTGGCTACTGCTCTAATAGCAAAAGGTGATTAGTGCACGTTTAGTGAGAAATATTCAAGGTATAACATTAAAGAATTATGTGTAAAATTAAGAAGTATAATGTCTATCGTTTTGTCAAGCATCAACGCGTTTGCTTTGGTTGATGATGTCACTGTTTTCACTCTTTGGAGGGTAAAATATTTATCAGAGGAAAGATGGAAACGTTTGGCCGGTTAAAGAGATAATTTTGGACGACTGAAGAGCGTGTTTGGTCGGTTAAAGAGAGTCCGACCATGATCTCTACGTCTGTATACCTGTAGGCTGATTGCTAAGATATAGATTGATCTGGCTGACCGAGTGTTATCATCATTTAAATAATTTAGCACAGACCTGTGCGGCTTGGTGTGTCTGCAGGCAATACCTGGCGATAATTATGTGCAGTCCGGCTAATGAAGTGAAGACAGCAATCTATTTTCTTTGTTGGTCCCAGAGGCCATATCAATTACCAAGGGGCGAGGTGATTCTAAGAGTATTATGGTCGAATCATCAATCCGTGGCCTGGACTCCGCTGATGCCATTTGACACACTTACTTTCTCGGTTTTTTGTTGTCCTCGATATCATTGATTTATGTGTATGTAATATCAAGAGACTTTCACCGATGTCCTATCTTCGGTGACTTCAAGACAAGAGGACATTCGGAATGCCATTTTGTGAGGTACTTCTAACAGCGGACAAGAGCTTATCAACAACAGAAGTTTTCGTAATTTTACATATACGAGAGAGAGAGAGAGAGAGAGAGAGAGAGAGAGAGAGAGAGAGAGAGAGAGAGAGAGAGAGAGAGAGAGAGAGAGAGAGAGAGAACGTTTGGTCCGAAGCAGAACCTGAAGTACAATGCATTGATCAACCATATAACTGTATACTATCTGTTTGCCGATCACTGCCATCTCACCTCTGTCTGCGTGGGATCGAGTCTAAGATTCGGCTAAAGTAGTTATGTGAAAAAGCATTCTCCCGGGTTCTTCCTCTACCAATAATACAGGCCGTCATGTATAGCCTATCGTGTGCTTAAAGATGGCGTTAAACCCTACAACAACAACTATCTGTATGCCTTCTTATTAATGAAGAAAAGTTACACATTGTGTAGTTGTTCAATGTGTCGTACTTGTGAACTTTCTTCCTTTGGCAAGCTTTTGTATCCATATTTAAAAAAACATCAGATAAAAAAGTACTTGAAAATAAAACAAATATACATATATTGATGATTTAAATTTTATAGCATTCTTCGAAATAAAACGCTATGATTTTTGGTTATATTATCTCCTCGGTTGCACAATCGATGCATGTGCAATGAAAGGCTCGGATATATTTTTTTTGATCTATTTTTATATATGTTATTTGAGAAACACGTGTTGCCTTAAAGGAGAATCTCGCTCCAGGTTGGTTTTGTGCAAACAAGTAAAACAATGAAATCTGCTTGTATGATAATTAGCTGCAAATTGTCATTTATCTATTTGGCTTCTTCTTAATGATATCTATATCTTAGGATATCGTGACTGTTAGTGTTGCTATCGTTTAATTTATACTTCTATTTATCTGTATATCGATCAATCTAACCTTTCTTTATTTTCTATGTATGTCCGTCGAGCTGTTTCGTTATTTGATTTCTATCATACTTGTACAGATCAATGCATATTTGATTTTTATCCATCTTTCCGTATGTCTATATATCTGCCTGTCTATCAATCTATATATGTCTATCTATCCTGTTTATCGGTCATTTTCAGACGATCTGTTTGTCTGTCGACCATTCACAAAGAATAAGGACAATGTATGCAAATAAAGCTTGTATAGAATGGCACATAATGATTAGACGACACATGGTAATACATTGTTGCATACTAGAAGGGATGTTTGATAGATTAAATGAAACATATCTTGCAGGACATTCGCCCTGAATGACACCACTTGAAGAACAAACGTAATCTGTGAAACAATTACACACACACACACACACACACACACACACACACACACACACACACACACTTGTATGCACCAACGGCTATCTCCGGTTAGGAATTCTGTTTATTCGTGTAGGTCTCAGTCTTTTTAATCGGGATAATTATATATTGGATTTTTCGTATATGAAAACCCCTTGTTTCCTAATAACCTTAAAATGTTACGATGTTGTTTTATGTTGACATCTTCACCGTGTATAAGTCAATGCGGACACACGCTTACGAAACCATAAACATGCCAGCTTTTGATATCAAACATTGGCGACTCTTCATGCTATATTTACAGTATAAAAGGCAAACCACGACCGATTTATTGCACAAAACAGCACGAATTGACCTTGAACCACATTCCGCTATAAACTAATGATATGTTCCCCAGAAGATCAAACTCCAACTGATTTCAATAAAACCAGGAACCTATTTCCTGGTTTACTTCTCTTCAAGAACACTATCTGGGAATTTGAATTCATTGGAATAAATATGCCTTTAAACTCGAATGATTTATTGATAAATTTTACCGTTAACTGTCAAATTTAAAATCGTTGAGCACTATTTATATAAATCTGCCAGTTAATAATCCCGATAACACGCAGACAGGTAAATAAACTAAACTTAAGTCATTATAATATATAGGACGTCATGCAATGAATGCATATACATTTTCAGGTTTTATAAAAAAAAATAATGCATGTTTTCAAGGTGTATAAATGCTGTTTCACTTTAATTTTATATTTAAAAAGTGCGATACACTATTAAAATATAGGCATTGCACGATTAAAATTCCTTTATTGTGTCGTTCTCAAGCAAAATATGTGAAATTCCGAGATGGTTATCGAATGTGTCAACTTTTCGAAGATATTTTAGCCACCATAGCTTCGTAATTCTTCTGTTCGATTCCAGTTTCCAACAAAAGTGTAATGCGAAACTCTCCTCAACGCATACGTTTTAAACAAACGTCCTAAACTGAATAATTGTTAAAATGGAGTAGTTTTTGCACAGTTAGTGAAATTTTATATAGAACAAAAGTTAGAAAGGGTCTATCTTTCCATATATCATATGAATGAAGGGTGACCATAGGCGGAATACAATAATATAGGACACTCATTTACACGCAGAAGTTATCACGTTGTGATGGGGACATACCATTGTAAAACATGACTGTCCGGTATAAAACCAGACGAATGGCTACCCTAAAGAAAGTTAAGCGCTTTGTGGTAATGATACATATATCGCAAAATTGAATACTGTACATACTGTAGTACCAAGATATGTGGAATTTTAATGTTGGTGATTGCGCAGTTGCTTCGTACGCGGACCTAGAGATATAAAGAAACTCGCAAATTATCAATCAATATCTGTATTTACCAAAGCATTTGAGTATTGAACTGCATACAAAACATAATCATCATGTACATTTCCCCAACTTGTAGTTCAGATAACCCACAGATCATGTGCACTTTACAATCTCTCGACTCACGTGCTCCATTTCGGTCAAGCATGTTTCTTTTGTGTATCCGCCAGAGGTAATATGCATGCAACATTTACATTCGCTGTAAACCGTGACAAATGAAGGTTACAAATCTAGTGGAATAAGCAACGTTTTTTTTTTTTTATCTTTATGACACCTTCCTAACAACATTCGCCAACCTCTATAGAACTAATGTTTCAATCGGCCATTGTATGTCAACACTCTTTCAAAGTATGTAAACAGTCAAGTTTCGAGTTAGTCCAAAGCTACAAAAAAATGTACTAGTATTTAGCCTTTAACTGAACAAGGATGTTGAAACTAGTATTTGCGTTCTGAATTTAGCTCGTTGTATATGTTTTACTCGCTCCCAATGCCACGAGCCATATAAACAATAGTTACAATGGCACGCGTCAGAAATTTGAATATATTACAATAGAGTATAAGTTTTAGTGGACGAGTCTTGCCGTAGCACATATAGGGAAGCTGGTCTGTAGATCTAGCTGAGATCGAAAATTAAAGAATGCACCTGCAAGAGATCGGTACATCGTTTCATCAAACATGAATAATGACCATTTACGTTGATGATGTCATTGCCTCTCTTCCAGGGAAATCGAGCTGTTTGCCGAAGGAAATTAGGACAATTTTGGTAAGTTCATGCGTGGGGTAGACTCTAGTATCCATGAATTGCAATGCCTGACGGTGAGCATGTATGCATTGGTTCCTGGAGTGAGGACAATAATCTATTTACGCCGTGTGACCCAAGGGCTGAACATTTTTTTTTACGCTGGGAAGAGAATAAAGAAGAGGAAATGTGCTCGAATCACTGAACTTTGGCACAAATAGCATATGCTGACACGAACGAGTAAGATAACATCGACGTTCGATGGTTGCAGCTGTGACGCAGCCTTGGCTTCCTTGTACCATTTAGAGGTATTTAACCAATGTGTAATCAGCCACCTCTAGAAAAATGAACTCTCTGAATCCTTCTATTATTGTCATGTACGATGGTAGAGCGTCAGACACGTAAACCAGGAGTCGCCTCAGTGTGTCCTTTGGAAAGAAATTTAACTCGACATGATATTGGCAAAAATGTGTTCGAAGCAAAGTTAAAACCAGCAAATATACATAAAAACAAAACGCAATCTTTCCCAGAGGTGACTGACTCCTTTTGTATCCATATTCATATTGTTATTTTTTTAACTTTGATTGTGAATACAAACTTTGGGAAAGTTAAAATTGTTTTAGTATTAAATACTTATTGCAAATAAGATTCTAACGTTAATTTCCAAAAGCTTACAAGATTCATTTTCAGACGTACAGCGATAACAGAACTATACATCCGATGCGATGAAGGATGGAAGCCGAGTAAACCAAAGTTTCACCTTCAGGAAAAAGGGAATCTTGCTTAACCTAGTTTGTGTATTAAACTCATAGATTCATTTGTCATTTAAAGCTGATTTGCAATAATTATTTTGACATACTATCTGGAGTTTAGTTTTGAAATAAAACTGCATCAATTGGACAAAAGAAGTTTAAAATCAGTTCACTTTGTAAAATGAATAATTATTTAATATACGTTAATTCTGCTCATATTAAATGTAGATTAATCTCAAGTGCAATAAATAAAAAAATAAATTTGGCTACATGAAATACATCGGCAAGATCATTATACCATAAGCATCTCATAGTGACTTCTTAACACTCCATATAGTCATTATTACCATGTCATCATTACAGCAAAAAGCCACCATTATTATAACATCATTACAGCAAAAAAAACATTATTATTATAAAATCATTACAGCAAACAGTAATCATTAATATGACACTATTAAATAAATAGTCATCATTATTATAACATAATTACAGCAAAAAGCAATCATTATCATAAGATCATTACAGCAAAAAATAATCATTAATATGAAATCATAACAGCAAAAACAGTCATCATTCGTATGACATTATAACAGCAAATAGTCATCATTCGTATCACATCATTAAATAAATAGTCATCATTTATGTATCATCATGACAGCAAATAGTGATCAGTAATACGGCATCATTAAATAAATAGTCTTCATTCATATCACATCATTAAATAAATAGTCATCATTTTTGTATCATCATGACAGCAAATAATCATCATTAATGCGGCATCATTAAATAAATAGTCTTCATTCATATCACATCATTAAATAAATAGGCATCATTTTTGTATCATCATGACAGCAAATAGTCATCATTAATGCGGCATCATTATAATAATAGTCATCATTAATATGGCATCATTACAGCAAAAAGTAATCATTAATATGAAACCATAACAGCGAAAACAGTCATCATTCGTATGACATTATAACAGCAAATAGTCATCATTCATATCACATCATTAAATAAATAGTCATCATTAATGTGTCATTATTACAGCAAATAGTCATCATTAATAAAAAAAATCATTACAGCAACTATTCATCATTAATAAAAAAAATCATTACAGCAACTATTCATCATTGCTATGGCATCATTAAATAGTCATCATTCATATCACATCATTACAATAAATAGTCATCATTAATATGGCATTATTACAGCAACTATTCATCATTAATTGGCATCATTAAATAAATAGTCATCATTCATTTCACATAATATGGCATCATTAAATAAACAATCATTCAAATGGCATCATTAAATAAAGTCATCATTCATTTCACATCATTACAGCAAATACATACATACATACATACATACATACATACATACATACATACATACATACATACATACATACATACATACATACATACATACATACATACATACATACATACATACATACATACATACATACATACATACATACATACATACATACATACATACTTCTGGAAAAGCGTTAGAAACTCATTTCTCAAGTGATGCATACATTTGTTTGGCGGTGTTTTCCTTACTTAGGGCTTTGGGAATTTTTATATATTTATGTTTATTGCATGTTTCTTTTAATTGGCACCGTATAACCATTTTTATGCTGAGGTGTCGCAAAACGCTAATAGTCTCATTCTTACTCTTGGATGCGCTTCATCTTTACTCTTTGGATTATTGCTCTACCATAAATGTTGTCCGGTACAAAAAATTTGGTGTCATAGACCGGTATTATTGCCAGATCGTGTTACTTTTCTTTTGTTTCAAGTCAGTTACCTGGTATCGCTTTAAGATGAATGAATCTTGCAATATCTAATATTTACTATATACTATATTAAATACATTTTTATGTCTGTTTCAGGAATTATATCTTATGCCAAGCGTGTTATATGAACCATATCATCTAATATATATTGCTTATGGACGCGGCAACTTTTGATACTCAAGCATGATTCTAGGAAAATCAATTCAACTAACAGATTGTTTGTCAATGTATTATTAACCTAGATGTAGTGTCTAGTTAGATGGCATATTTAGGAATAATTTATGTCGCAATTCACTAACCATAAATCACAAAAAAGTAAAAGAGATACAAGTTTTACACGTGAAAGATTACATTAATGCATGTTGTAGTACGATTCCGATGCCAATTGCATATCGATTTCTAGTCGAGGCCACGCCCCTTATAAGTAGCAAGTAGATACCTATTATTATGTGTAATAATAAAACGTTCTTGCTGGGAAGCAAAGGAAACGTTCTGTACCCAGAGGGAGGGAGATATGTACTTTAAAGAAATGATTTTATGTATTTGTACTTGGAAAACATTTTTGTATAATGTTATAAATTATTATGTCAAACATACATACATACATACATACATACATACATACATACATACATACATACATACATACATACATACATACATACATACATACATACATACATACATACATACATACATACATACATACATACATACATACATACATACATACATACATACATACATACATACATACATGCATTAATGCAAATATACATACTTAAGTGCAAAGGATTTGACATGTTTTAAATATATGTTTTTTTAACATTGCTCCCGTGTGGATTTTTCTTTTTAAAAAATTGAAGTTGATATAATACAACATACCATAAAGTTTTATATCTTTGCTGTTTATGTTTCAACATCTCTGTTAAAAGTTGAAGTAGTGTTAAAACAGATAATGATAGTTTACGTAAGATAAATTTAAAATAAAGATGTACTACATCAAAATGTGATCAAAGCACATGTACTTTTCTGTTTCATAACAATTGTCTTTACATCCTTACATCTATATTTTTGTATAATTGTTGCTGTGGGGTGTAACGCCATTTTCAGCACAAGATTGGAAATACATGGCGGCCAGTAAATCCCAGAGAGAAAAAAACAACGACCCACAAATATACTGGCAAGCTTTCAAACGTGCCCACATTGACCGAGTCCGAGACTCGAACCAATGCAGAGAAGATCAGTAATGGTGTGCACTTTAGACCACTCGGCCATTCACATCCCACATTGTTGTATAGATGTAAAGAGATAATAAAATTAAGTTAAAACTAATTCACCAATTGGAAATAAATAAAGAAACAAATGCCTAAAATGGCAACACTTAAAAATCTTCTTGATAAATCTTCAGTCGGAATGCTTACAGGAATTACTGCAATTTAGTTTATAATATTAATTGATAATGACTGCTAATTTCCTTTATCAGCAAATCAATCCAAGTTTATCGTGAAAATCTTGAAATGAGTAAGGAATGGTTGGATGAAAAATCATTTTCGATAAACCACTTTGCTTGAGTAGTTGCGATCTTATGTACATTCCCTGCGGATGACTCTTTGTTCCCGGCCAGGGATCACGTTAGTTTATGATAAGGCCACACATATTACGGACAGTAAAGAAAACAATAGTAAACTGATGTAATCTCTTTCTGGGTATTTCATGTCCATTTGTGATTGTGTGGATTGACACCCTTGCATAACATGTTGCCGCATTAACACTATACCTCTTTTTCGGGGATTAAAGAGATTGATAGCAAATTAGCTCGGTGGCATATCTAGAGTAAATGGCGTTCGTGGTAACGATGATGGCCCAAAGCGGTTTTGCAACCAAAGACCTCTGGCGACCGGGAAAACCATCCCACCACCCCGTGAAAACCCCAATATGTGAGTTGAATCAATAATGCACACATTTATTGCCTGTAATATTTAAAAGTAGATTTTATTACAAATTGTATATCAAAGAGAATCTGTCCTTCCGTGACATTATATTTTAACACATGATCTACAGTGGAAATTTTTGCGCTGTTTACATTGTGTCTACCTAAAGTAGATTTATTCTACAAAAGTAGCATTCCAGTTGTTGAATTATATATTTAAAAAAATCTGATTACTGGATGCAGACAATTTATTTAATTGAGATGTTGTTATGTACAAAAGTGATTCAAAAAATTTAATGTTTTGTGAACTTATGTTTGCATTATTTGATCTGGAAGACGTCTTTAGCTTAGATACCTTTCTGTCAGTTCGGAGACCGGAATTTGTCGATATTCTTTAAGCAAAAAAGGGAGCTGAGCTTATATGCTCCTATAGGATTTGTCCTAGAAGTGATTTACAATGTACTCATGTTCTAGTTTTATACTTTGATCCCATCTAGCGTTCTTTATTCCTTGACCGAAACTCTACAAATTTCATTTTTAAACGGGCCTGTGGCAAAACTGGCCATATTCCGACCGACGTAACCGTTTCTCCAAATACCCTTAGGATAATCGATTGAGGTGATCGCTTCCTAATTGTTGACGGTAATACTAAAAAAAGAGCAGGTTCTGAAAGGGGGCAAGGAAAATCTCCATGGTCGTAGGCAATGAGGATACTCGCAAGACGTTCATTTATTTATTTGAACCAGTCAGATTCACATAAAGTGATGTTGTTACAGCATTAGGTTTCAACATACGTAACCAACAATTTAAGTAAAATTCAACAAATTTTTTACTTCCGTAGAATACATGGCGATAATTAAAATGGCACTTACAGTAGTGTAGATTTAATTTAAAATAATTTAAATGTCATATCAGACATATAAAAGTATAGACCATTCCGAATCGGTTATAATGGTCTTAAATGTCCTGATAAATCAAGAATGCCTTTGAATGAATTTTGAAGAAAATAAATGCTATGCAATGTGTTAATCTAAAGTCAACTTTTGTAATTCCAGTTAATGATTTGCATAATTCATTTTGAATTATATACGAACACAAATGCAAACGCTGACCATAGATTTCCAAAGACTGATATGAATCAGGAATTACTTATTTGTTACTTATGTCTCCAATACACAAATTTCACTTGCCCTAGAAAGCAATAGACTGTTCTAGAATCCTAATGGGAAATCCCATTAACTCATAAACAATGTTAGGTATTGAACTAAACGTTTTAGTAAACATCTTAACTACATTTGTACATGACACACTTCAGACAAAATCTGCATCTACAGCCCTCAATAACGGACAAATGTTAAGCACCAATGGAGATATGCATAGCAATACGTGTACATGCGGACATATCCAAATTATAAAACCTGTCACATTAGATGTATCATGTGCCAACTACCATGTATATTGAGTTTATATTGTGTGCTTGACTTTTGTCTGCGATTGAGGTAGACATTTTGCTAACGGGGTTATTGTTATGGCTAAGATTTATATCTACATGATTTCTGTTATACTATTTACTGTAAATTGGGTTTAAAAACCAGACCTTGTTCAGAAGTTAATTAAATTTCCAGAAAGACTTTTCTCCACAAAGACTATTGTGTCATAGGTTAGATAACAGTCTATGAATATATAGGATGCAGTAAACAGATTTATTCCTTTTTTAAGTTTAATCTGTAGAGTCATTCACTGGTGTGTTTGGATATAATTTGAGAGGAACTATTTCCTTAAATTATCCATTTGAATTACAACGTGCTCATTGACATTCTAACTAATTCACTACTTTGCGATTGTGAATTTATTCAATGATATTATTGATTAAATCACTGGGATTCACCAATACTGTTGCAACATCAACGTATTCAAAATTATTGGTACATTAGCACATTTAAGACTATTGGTACATGAAGACATTTTAGACTCCTTGTACACCAGGGTATTCCAGATTTATGAAACTATTTCGGGACATTCTATACTGACATTTACTTGTTTTCTGGAAACTACGCTATTTTTATCACAACTATTTATATTCTTTCTTTGGGGGTGAGGGTGAGGGAGGGTAAAATTAGTACATAATGCATTTACTCCACTTTCATAAATGTTTATAACATATAGTAAAGCAATGATTCGTAGATAACAATGCGAGCAACATTGTTGGTCTATGTACGTAATTGTGGCTGTATCCATCTATCAACGTATGCTTTACGTTGCCTTGTTACTTAGGTGTGTTGTTACATTTGTCCTTTTGCAGGGATGCACACAAAGCTAGCGACTCTACGTGTCGCATCCTGTGTATTGACTCAAACTTGTAGTCGTGTATCGCCCTCCGGTTGCACTGGCGAGAGGAATTTTCCGAGTGGAGACATAAGTTCTGTATTCGTGCTTTGATAGTGATACATCTTACTCGAAATAACGAAACAAGCCAATGCATTTCCAAACAGTCGGTTCCAAATTAATCGGTAGGTATTCTCATATGCGTACCAATCAAAACATGATTAAGAATATGTAATTAACTGTCAAAAACCTGGTAGTTGTTTTATGACTAAAACGTGACAGATATCGTGCTGAACAATTCGCCAACGAGATTGTTTCTCAATAGATCTTCGATGCCAGCTCTCTTCCAAAGATTATAGTGTACATTAGCTGACCAAAAGCGCGCGTCATCCCAGAAAAAAAAGATAAGGTGAAGCTAGCCTACTGGATTGGAACATTAACTGTGGAAACTTTAAATTGTTTTCCGAACTCAAGTTTCAAAGCTCCTCTTGGGATTCGGCAAACGTTGAAACAAAAATGCATGTTTGATCCACACATTGAAAAGTAAGCTAGACCTGATCAACATAAAATTAATCTAACACTTTAAGTTATGAATTCGAACTTCAGATGTTCTTGTTTTCTTTTCATTTAAAATGATAATAGGATACTTCATTTATAAATTAAAATTGGTCAAATTATTTATTTAGTTTGTTATATGTTTAGGCTCTTACAAAATAATACCCCCCAAAAAAGTGAAGACAACAAGCTTTATAAAATTAAACAAATAATTTATTTCCCTGGGAAAACAAGATATAAATGAGAAAAGAACTTAAGATTTTACGAATCAAATCCAAACATCATCCAAGAACTAAACAATAGAAGTCCTAGCAATAACAATTCGAAAATTCGATGAAATCCAAAATGGAAAGCGATGGCGTATTCTGTTGCTAGCTTTGTACTAATGTGTCAATAGTTCTTTTGTTGAATCACAGAAACTAATATTCCAATTTGAATTCTGTATCCATTTCGATAAATGTCCTTGTCCGAAACTTAATTTAGAGCACTAGTATTTTTATGGAAACCAACTTGAAATCCAGATATCTTGAATAAGACATAAGAATTAGCCCCAAACTGGTCGCAACATTAAACACTTTAATTTCATAAGTGTTACGGCAAGAATATTAATTATTTCTCTAAACATCAGTAATAAATCTAACTACGACGCAAAACAGATGCCCGGATGTGGGTCAATCCTCTAGGAATAATAACCTAATTGATAAATGTTATTTGTCACATTCATTATAGTAAATTCTATTTGATCAATATTATCATTTAATACAAATGTTTGAGGTTGTTGGTTATAATTATTTGTACAATTTATTGTATTAATTTCTTTATTTATAGGAAGAGAATATGTAAATTCGATTATATGGATTTGTTTTTGTTTTTTTACATTTTAGACTAAAATAAAAGCTCTATTTATCTCATTCAAATTTTATGTTGTTTATATAGTTAGGTCTACATGGATTTCGTCTGTTATCGGACGACACTATATACTACCAGTACATTATAATACTGTAACCGATTCAAGGTCTCAATTTAAGGATTGCCGAAATTTAGAAACAGGAATTAATTTTCTAAATTTAAGTGCGCTTGCGCTGGGACAGTAAACCGTAGTGAATACCTTACAATATAAAGCACAAGTTGAGTGTCTCCTTAGATCATTGAGATCACCAGTCTCTGCTATTATGCTTTTTAAGGAAAATAGGAAAGGTACAAAAAAAAGAAGTAAAAGTAAAGAACTAAGGGGAGGGGGGAGGTGGGGGGGGGGCAGATAGCCAGGAAGAAAGTATATAACATAAGTACAAGTAAAGGTCCTAATTAAAAAAAACTACTTTCTCGCCCTAATTACGCTGTCTATTGAATTGTTTCCAGCACACAGAGCACATGGTGTATACGGATCCCATCAGGTATGTCATTACAACATTGTTTAGATGCATAGATGCAAGCTATATGTGGTTTTGATCTCTTTTCAAGATACTTTCTTTGCGCTTCGAAGCTTTGACTTAGTGATTCCAATTTCAATTATCTGGTCTTAGTTCCATGTATGTCGTTGAGCCACTTCTGTCAGTTTTAACTTTGTGTGTTTCTCACTAATTTTTAAAAAAAATCTTGTGTTTGTTTCTGTAATTATCATTCGCAAATCAAGCTCAAACATATGGATCATTTCTCGAATGTATGCCATTCGCATTACGTCGTCTATTTGTAAAACATGGACTTACCGAGAGATAGCGAATGCACCGACCTATTTTTACATTCGTAACTTCTCGATTATTCCCACAATCAACTTAATCGTACACATAGCCGAGACAGATTGCGCTTTTTCTCTTCCGGCGAACAAAAACATACGATTTTTGTGTAAATTACTACGTCGACATACATATGAGGAATATTTTTCTCACAGAAATAACCGAGTTGTCCCGAATGGTTGATTAACAGAGATCTCGTGATTCTTCGGGTGGTTTGCTTTACTGCGTTTCAGACAAGTTTATTATTTAGAGTTTATCAGTAATTAAGTAGCTAGTCTAATATAAAAGAACTCCAAACAATATATAAAGCTCACATTCATTCTTATTTCCCAACACAGTGAGACTGAAGGGTAATATTACAATACGCATTGATCAGTGTTGATAGTTTTGTTGTAGCACGGAGAACTACCCATTAACCTGGTCTCAATTTGACCATTATTGAATGTCCCATGACAGACCAACACAATGCCAATCGCTTTGCCCAGCATTAAAATGAATACATAGTGAGAACATTGTCACTCTCCCAGGGACTCACATTTTCTAACTAGACGGAGGAAGAACTGTGTAGAATTGTTAGAGTAAATACTCTTGATGTTATTCTCCAACTGTTGTCCATTACGAGACCATATATTTAGAGGAACTAGGAGAAGAGGCATAAATTGACCAGCAAAGTGTAAATGGTCGGATACAAGTAAAGCATTTTGATACTCAGCTCGCCCGAGCGAGAATATTAATTTAGTTGCAGAGACCGACTCATGGGTGGTGTCGACAAACCCGGACCCAGAAGAGATGCTTTCTTGTTAGAAGAGCCGTTTGATTCGAAATAGATTGGAACTTTACACATTGCGCGACATACTTTTCAATCAACTCTTACTGTTAAATAACAGTCGTGTTGTGAAACCAAATGTCAGTTTCATTTGCAGAACGAGATATTTTTGTCAAATTATATAATGGATATAATAAGATTTGTACCAGTCATCAGAGCAAGATTGTCATTTAAGACCATGAAGTAGTTTTTCATAATAATCCCAGGACCCTCACCCCATCCACGGAAATTGAATGGTCGGTCCCTGAACAATATGTAATTACTATTTCCATAAGTAAATACGGAGGTTGGAAGCCTTTTGTTTTGATACAGTGTACATACAATGGCAGGTAAGAAGCTTACCTTTACTTTCGTTTGAATCATTGGGACCAGAACCAATTGTTACACTATTTTCACACATCTGTTTGAGACATGACCGGATCTAATTTTGTCAATGCAAGAGTCAGACTGATTCTATATTTTCATCAGTCATTTTAAGTCGTTTATTATTACATCAATTACATCGCTGTGATATATAATTACGGTTAACCCGGACTCGGGGTTTTGTCGGTCAAATGGTTGCACGATCTTGATCAAAGTATTGTGTCACTGGAGTAAAGATTCGCATAGATATGATTCGCAAAATGGAGTGGATTCTTTAATGTACGGAAAAAGAATGAGTTGTGTATTATATTAATTTCATGTAGCATGACGCAAATTAAACAAAACCCACATAATCGTTTGATAGAAACTAATATATAATTAGAAATACATCGTACTTTCGATTGTATTTGCAAAGACAGTCTAAATGCTCTTGTCATTGGTATACAAATTTCCGTATACTTTTTGGCAGTTGCAAACAATTAATGGCTCTAGGTATTTATGACTGTTCTAAAGCTTTAAAGCGAAGATGTATACCGTTTTATCATGTTCATATTTTTGTAAATATATAACAAAGAGCGTCGTTTTCTTGTCATGCTAAATTATATTTTTACGAATAGAAGATGGCATTACGAATCAGTAGCATTGAAATTCAGTGACAAATGTTTGCTCTAAATTTCTCGTAAACTGTATTTATTTTAGATGACTTTACACAGATGCTCTCAGTGCAGTTATTGTTTGAACTGGAATTTAATAAATGTTTTTAATATCATATATCTGTATATGTGTGTATGTATGTAAGTTAGGCTGTCTGCCCACTTCTAGCAAGACAAATTTCCTCTGTTGTTGGCGTATCCTTATAAATGTCCAATTCGGGTCTGACTCACTTTTAAACAGGCAATTCTGAACGCAGGTTGGCAATATTGAATAAATAAATAAAGAATCTCTCTCTCTCTCTCTCTCTCTCTCTCTCTCTCTCTCTCTCTCTCTCTCTCTCTCTCTCTCTCTCTCTCTCTCTCTCTCTCTCTCTCTCTCTCACACACACACGTACACACACACACGCACACACACACACAAACACAGCATTACTACCGTCTTAACTGAATGTAGCTGCGCAAATGCACACTGAATGCACAGAAAAAGGTGAGCACCGTGCACGTTTTTCAGCAAAACCCTTGCCCTCGCTCATTTTATAGAATATCAAATCCAACGCCGCAAATATAGAACCCACCCACCCACACCACCGAAATCGGATTTTTGTCGATCTAGATCTATCTACCTATCGTTCTATTGGTCAAATTATTTATAAAATTTCCTTCTGCCTATATATATTCGTCTGCCCGTCATTTTATATATGTTCTTTCATATGTCTGTGTTTGGTTGAATGTCTACTTATTTGTCCACATCTTCCTTTATCTTTCCATCTATATATTCTGGTAGATACTCAGACATACACAGGAAAAGGGATAGCGTTAACATTGAACGGAGAGATATAATCCATTTCAGAGAGAGAGAGAGAGAGAGAGAGAGAGAGAGAGAGAGAGAGAGAGAGAGAGAGAGAGAGAGAGAGAGAACTAGGTAATACACTGCCTGGCCATATGTTTCAGAAGAGCGATACAAATAAACATTGGCTGTCAAAACTTTCCACTGTTACGGATGAAGCGAGTAAAAATAGCAGGTTGTTTTTTTGCAATGGTTGCTACAACGACCACCTCAATACATAATTTTCCATATTTGGCAGTATATCAATGGAACCTTTTCTCTACCATTGTTTTGGGATGGTTTTGACATTGGTCGTTATAAATAGATTTTTACTTTTCCAGTTAATGGCAAATTGCATTTGCTTGTGGAAAGTGGGAAACGATTAGCCGTTTGAATAAGACGGAGGTGATTGCATAGGTGTGACTATATGTTCCATACGGTAAAACATCAATTACTAAACTATCATGCTGCTACATCAGCACGTCGTTTCCTCTGGATCTGATGTATTGTGTACTTGTCGGATTATTCTGTCTTCATATGATTTACTGTCAAATATATATCATTGTGATCATTTAAGATATTTATGAAGAGACAGGTGATTTCATTTCTGTCTCCATGGTAAGTATTACATGAAATGATATTTTCATTAAAGTAAACCTATTGTACCGTATATACTCGCATACAGATCCAGTTCAACTGCAGAATTAAATAAAATTAAGCATCACCGATCTGCAGTTGCACGGAGCCGACAATGGAAGTGTGGAACAGGGGATATATCATCGGAATCCGGGCCCATTTGAAGGGGCCAGGGCCGAATAACACTCGTTAATTTTATCAAATAAAATTGTTGTGTGAACAAGAACTAGGAGAGGCCCATGTTGTTGTTTTTTACCCCCAGGACCTGTGATCGCTCTCTATTGCCCTGCAGTTGCATAATCCACCGTCAGAACAGGGTCTATGTTGCTTGTTCTAATAACTCCTAACAAACTGCCCTTGAAAATTATGTAACGTGTCTGTGCAGTTTGCAGTTTTAACTTGACATGATATAGTATAGACGTAATATATTTATTGCAGTATGATATGTTACTAAAGGAAAAATGCAAAAATATACAAATATCATATTAGCACAGACGTCCGTGTCGAACCATTTGTTGCAGTCGAAAGAGATGAATTAAACAGGCTTATGTTACATACTATATTAACTGGATCCCCATGCAAACTGAATAGACCCAGATCTGCCATCGTCTATGCAGTCGTGTTAAGAAGAGTAGTCAACAAAGACTCTGATGTGCATATGCGCATAACACAACAGCAGGTCAGTAGGTACGTAAGCGAGCGCCTCTGTCGATAAGTGTGTATACAGCATAACGAAATAATAGTACGGTATACAGAGTTCAGCGCGTTAGATCAAAGTGGATTAATGTCAATTTATTGTAACAACAACAACAAAAAACCCAAATATTTCTTCTTTTAAAGGATTTAAAGGATTAAGGTAAAAGAGATAGTATATATAAATGGCACATATTCTAACTTCGTATTTTGGTAGCTATTTTTTTAATAAATGTGTTCCTGTGTAAAATTTAAAATCAATTTCTTCCCTTCCTGATGAGAGAAAGAAAGGTAGTTTAGAAATGACAATGATTATAAGAAAGACGTACGGCAATTTTGTTCTATTGAATGATAAAGCATATTTTTTTGATCAAAATTTAGTTCACTCCCCCTCCCCTCCCCCCGTTTTTATGTGCATAGCTGCACCTTTGTGGCTCTCAAACTTCCGACATATCTTTTTTTAACCGCGGCGCAAACGCCTCTTGTTTGTTGAGAAAGGATCATATATGGCGAAAATCGTAGTATGGTCCTCTGTGTTCGGAAGTTATACATTGGATCGATATGTCGTGTAAGCCAGGCAAACCACGCCTCCTCTGATATTTTGTCACATCGGCGCGTGGAGCGCAGCTATAAAAGGGCATGTGCTCTTATCGCTGATCATAATTCGCTTGCGATTACACCTGAATAGTAAGAAAGCTACAGAAGACCTCAAACACCCAACAACTCTCAAGTATTGTGCTTGTACTTTGCCGTTGGATTGACCATGTCTATCGTACTGCCAAGCATCAACATGGAATGCTTTTGCTCTAAGACCGAAGAGTCAAGGTTCCTCAGTCAAAAAGGACATTGTTTGTCTCCAGAAGAAAGTTTTGGCTTGTTAACTGATCAGCGTGAAGAGTCGTTCGAAATATGCATGTCCGTCCCTGCGTTCGTCTGGAAGAAGAATATCGACAGAAACATCACACAGTGACTCCAGTACCAGATTTCGCACTTAATGGTCCTTGTTGCCAGTCGATACAAGAAATCCAGCATCAGTGACAGTTATCACAAGTTCGCATTGAAATTCCGGTGAGCATACCGAAGTATTGATATCTATCTGACTGTTCATTTGTACGTTAGAGTATTATGCTTTTTTAAAAGAAAACACGACATCACTCCAAACGTACTCGTTTCATCATGAAGAAAAATAATGACAGTTTTCTACTCTACGTCTGTCATTGACGATATAGCATCTGCATCCATTATCGATTTCCACATATATCCAGAAATGACTTCCAGAGATTTCTCGAAATCTACGTCCTATCGGTAATATTGACACCTGAATAATATTGACACCTGAATAATATCGACACCTGAATAAAAATCCTGATTCATTGCAGTATGGATATTAAAATGAAGTGTGCGATTTTGAGACAGAGACGAGAACATTTTTTCCAGCATAAGCAGAAGTTAAATGGCTCGCAGATTGTTTTCCAAGACATTTCCGTAAAAGGAGAAAATGGAAAGTTCACAGAAAAATGTGTTTCTCAGGACAGTTAAAAAATACTTCACATTTGAAGATATAAATTTTACAACGTACACCTTAATTTGTAAAATTTTAAAATGTTAATAATAATACATTTCTTTTTTTCTTTTGCATTTCGTATATCATACATGCTTTATGAATCGAGTTTTAAAGTTTTCTATTGTCATTATTTGTATATAATTTATCAATGATTTAAATATAAGAAGAGATATTTGTAAATGAAATGGTTTTTTGTATAGTATTGTAATGTGAACCTAAGCTGTTCGCTTAAGTGAAAATACCTAAGTTGTACATTGTGTGTACCGTATCTGCATGTAGACCGTATCGGTCACAGATTTGACATTCTCGTATTTTATAATTAACACTTGTATTTCTTTTAACAATTCATTCCTTGCCACATATTTTGTTATTCAGCTATCTACTAAATTAAATAAAATATGTTATATGTATTTTTCTTTTTTTGTGTTTTATATGATTCCGTATATCAACAGTTTTATCTTACTTATCTATCTATCTATCTATCTATCTATCTATCTATCTGTCTGTCTGTCTGTCTGTCTGTGTGTGTGTCGGTCGGTCGGTCGGTCGGTCGGTCGGTCGATCGATCGATCGATCGATCTATCTATCTATCTATCTATCTATCTATCTATCTATCTATCTCGACAGCTCCTGTGTCCTCCTGGTTCGGGATTTTACCTTGGATGCGGGAAGCCATACCAAAGACTTAAACAAATAGTGTAAGGATAATCTGACCGGATGGGACATAATGCTACATGTCTGCAGCATTATGCCCTTATGCAAGACATCACTACAAACTACCACACTGCAGACATCGGAGCAATATGACTGAAGCATTGTAAAAGCTACGTTTAAATCACACACATACACACACATACACACATTCTCTCCTATTCTATGTATATATACATATGCTAGTTGCTAATCCGTCTTTCTAGCTTCCCATTTGTATGTGTATATCTGTCTTCCAGACTGGCATACTGCCTTCCCATTGGACGTGTGTATATCTGTCTTCCAGGTTAGTATTCTGCCTTCCTATTTGCATGTGTAAATCTGTCTTCAAGGCTGTCATTCTGGCCTATCCTTGGCTTAGTTTGTTAGTTCGTCACTATCTCTTTATCAATTCACTTTTTTTTCTGTTCTTATATAGGTATGAATGCATTTTAGTCGGTACGTAGTAAGTATGTTCGTAGGTAGGTAGATAGATAGATAGCCGTGTATGTATGAATAAGTGTCTGTCTGTATGTCTATCTGTATGTTTGCTTGATTAGGATTTTTAACGTTGCTTTAACACTTTTTCAGTCATATTGCTACGATGTCTGCAGTGAGGCAGTTTATAGTGATGTCTAGCACTGGGACATCATGTCGCAGACATGTAGCATTAAGTCCCACCCAGTCACATTATCCTGACACCAGGCCGACCAGTCCTAACACTAACCTCTAAATGCTGAGCGCCAATCGAAGCAGCTGTTAGTACCATTTTTTAAAGTCTTTTGGTATGACTCGACCGGGTATCGAACCCACGACCTGCCGCTCCCGGAGTGGTTTTTATGTATGTATGTATGTATGTATGTATGTATGTATGTATGTATGTATGTATGTATGTATGTATGTATGTATGTATGTATGTATGTATGTATGTATGTAATTCTCTATCGATCCAAATAGCCAGGATCATATATCTACCAATGACCAGGCAATCAATATATCTCAAATAGTGAAACTGATTTCGTTTTACTTTAACTTCACAAAACAATTAATTCTCTCCCAATTTCACAATATCAGATTTTCATTCAATATCAGTTTTCTATACATATGCTACTTCCTTTAGTAATTAGTAATCAACAAAAGGTCATTACTGTACTAAGTATGGACTATTTAAAAAGTACACAATTTTTTTTATTTCTTTTCTACGCCCTGTCATGGAGGTAGAATCGTTACTGATTACGGTCATTGATTTTCAACATTTCAACATTCCATGACAGGAATGTTACAAATGTGCAGGGCCAAGAAAGATTTACGTTTTGGGGGATGGTTCTGCGCGGTAGAAGAGGGATAAACTGTAATCATACCGATGTGGTCGAGTTTCAAGTTAAGTCCCTATTGGCATGTTATGTAAACATCTCCAGGTCAGCATGTGAAGTATTGATACGTTCATTCTGTCCCCGAATAGGTCTGGAGATTTGCCTTCTACTGTTGTTTTGCATTGTGAGCATTCTTGAGATTAAAACTGCAATGTCTGAGATAAGTGGCCTTAAAGCTCTGTTGGTTTTTTTTACCCCAGCATTGCTTGATTGACAAGTAGTCCGAGGATTTCATGTGTTTTCGATATTTTAAAATACCCTATCTTTCTCTGACAATGTCACTTTTGCATAGTTGTTAATTCTCAATTAACTATCAATATTCCATGTACTTATATTAGTATTATGATCATGATTATTATTATTATTATTATTATTATTATTATTATTATTATTATTATTAGTAGTAGTAGTAGTAGTAGTAGTAGTATATAATTATTATTATTTATATATTATTATTTATATTCTATTATTATTACTATCATTATTATTAGTATTAGTAGTAGTAGTAGTAGTAGTATTTATGATGATGATGCTGATGATGTAATTACTGATGCTGTGGTAGTGATGATGATTTATTTAGAAAGATTTTAAATTGCAGCATTTTCTCTGTCTGTCTGTCTGTCTGTCTGTCTGTCTGTCTCTCTCTCTCTCTCTCTCTCTCTCTCACACACACACACACACACACACACACACGTCATTTTTATATTTAGGTGGTGAACTCGCTGTTAATCGCTTCACACTGTTTGGTTATTATTAATAAAATTGTATTATTATTATTATTTTTATTATTATTATTATTATTATTATTATTATTATTATTATTATTATTATTATTATTATTATTATCAGCAGCAGCAGTAGCAATAGTAGTAGTGGTGATGTTGGTGTTTTAGCATATTACACTGCAAAGGGTACTCAAAAGCAGCGCACACACTCAAAAGTAGAATACAGTTGGTAAAACGTCTGACTAGTAATCCAACTCTCGCAGGTTCGATACTCGAATCGGCTACTTTGGAATAGGCACTCCGCTCCCATTTCTTCAGCACTGTAACAACAACACATATCACTACCCGAAATTAGTATCATATTTTTAACACCAATTGTGTATTACATCAAGATCATATTCATTTTGTTAAGGTTTCCTTGTCCGTAGTATTGGTCGCATATATGATTAAAGTAATCTGCCTTTCTATTTATAGAAGCACTTAAGTGGATATATTGCCTTGTGCACATACGTACATCCATCCGTCCGTCAGTCGATATTCTTTGTAATCTTAAATCTGTTCTCACAAATTGAGAGACAATATATGAATAGAGAGGTAAGGGACGAAACACTGACAAGGGACGTTTTGAATTCTGAAGACATCCCATGGGGTGGGGTGGAACCGATGTTAGTGGGGTGGGTCAAAAGTGATATATACATATTAACAAAGTTTTTCTTGCCTGTCCATAACACACACACACACACACACACACACACACACACTCGCGCGCGCTAACTAGCTCAAATGTTCTTTAAATGCCTTTCAATTGTGTGATGAAAACACTGTTTTGCCAAGTTTATAAACTTTTATAAATGTAAACAGTAAGTTTCCTTGAAACATCTCTTCAACCATAAAACTTGCGAAATATTCTATTATCCAATTCCATGGATCTAATCTTTGTTTTGCAGAAGGAAAAACATTAGAAAACATACTACTTTGTGTGGGGTGTCGTAACTGATATGCCATCAACTCCTGGGGTCCAAGGTGTCTAAGACAACACCTATCTCTTTGGCTGAAGAATCAATCGAACTATTTTCCATGCCAAAGGACAAAAAGTATATCGATATAGATGTTTAGTTTTAAAGAATACATGAGAATTTTATCTAGAGGACCACTGCCAGTAATTCTACTATTGGGGTCTGAGCACTTTTAACATTACGCAATGGGGGGTGGCTCAAAGAATTAGAAACACTAGGGGGCGAACTCTAATGAAATCTATAGGTTATCATTTTAAAAAAAGTTTTCGACGACCCTGAAAATTACAGTCAATTGTTTTTTGTCAGGAAGCCTATTGACTTGTAAGAATACGACATCGCGGTCGATGTAGGAGAACGGATCTACTTACAACGAGTATTCAACTCTTATTCTTTATTCTGCCATGCGTATTCTTCACATGTGTATCATATTGCTAATGGTAGATTATGAATGAAACTTTGCCATTGAGGTGACTGAACCTTCGCGTGTACATCGGAATGTTACATAGTAGGATGAACTTTAGGTAGAACCGCCTACTATAAAATTGTGTTCCGGACGGACCAACCAGATCGACAAACTTAGCGTTAGCCTACGGTGCCAGGCTTTAACGGTTTCCAAATTAGACGGAAACGAATTTTTTCTCTGTTGGGGGCGCCAAAGTCATAGTTCAAATAGGGAACCAAAAACCGGAAGAGTAGTCTGTTGGAAATATTTGACACCTTCTTCAACTAAGACTATGAATGAGTGCAACTTTTGACATGCACCCTGCATTATCTTGTAACAAAATATTACAGAATAAATGTGTTATGCTACGTTGTAGACAATATTACCCCACACAAAGTCTAATCTCTCATACACTAGGCCACTGTCGACGTTTTATTTTAAAATTATGCACTTAAATAGAGAAGTAAGAATTTTCTCCTTTACAGAGAAACCCAACCGTTTAATATACTCGATAAGGAATGAATTACTGGCGGCTCACTACCATACTAGCCCAGTTTAGTCAAATGGATTTAAAATGACATATTTACTTTAAAACTGCTTGTATTCATGGAACATGGTTTTCATAGTGTTTGAAAAAATAACCTTAATAGGAAACACAACCTGGAGTACGTACATACATACGGACGTGTGGGCAATGTGAACAATATACCCACCCTAAGCCATACAGCCCCATCGTGGTGGGGTAGATAAAAAACAAAACGTACCAACTTTAGATTGCTTGACTGATAATTAAAATAAATAAATATAGACCCTACTGTAAAATTATCGGAAATACAATGTAAAGTGAACATAACCTATGTAAATCTGCCATGACCTTTTTTAAAAATCACTTTTATGAGTGTGTAGAATACTCAGTATATAATATGTTTTTTAAAACCTCAAGTTCTTCCCTTGGAACCTATTACGTTCTTTTCTTTCTTTAATTTTTTTTTTTTTTTTTTTGGTTTGTCGGATGTCTCAGTGCATTAAAGCTGTGGTGAATATAGCTTGGTATTAGGTGTCGTTCGGGTTCGAATCCTGTTTAGGACAGTTATATGTATTAAACTCTTAGCCTTTCTCTACTTCTTTCTATATACTGGCGAAATGCGTTGTTTTTATATATTAACCCCTTTTTGTAAATTATATTTTTAATTTGAACATATAATAATAATAGCGCGCGTGTATGTGTGTGTGTATGTGTGATTTGGAATTTTAACTTAATTTTAACAATTGTCAGTCATATCTCTATGATGTCTGCAGTGTGGCAGTTTATAGTGGTCTAGCACTAGGGCATCATGCCGCAGACATGTACCATGGTGTCCCACCTAGTCACATTATCCTGACACCAGGCTGACCAGTCTTAACACTAACCTCTTAATGCTGAGCGCCAATCGAGGCAGCTGTTAGTACCATTTTTGTTAAGTCTTTGGTATGACGCAGCCGGGGATCGAACCCACAATCTCCCGCATCCGAGGCGGACGCTCTAATCGCTATAACAACCACTGACCAAGGGAAATCTACTCGCAGCTTTCTCACATATCCGCGCTGGATCACCCCGAGACTCGAACCAACGCAGAGAGAGGTAAGACGGCAGTGATCGGTAATGGCGAGCGCTTTACACCAATCATCCACAAAGAGATCCTCAGATTTCTGAAAACGATTGAGACTGACAAGGAGAAGGATTCGCCGGGGCTCATTGTGAATTTAGCTGTCGTTAGAGAAAGTTGCTTCATATCGAAATCTGATTCACAGCTTGACCCGTGTATTTTTGACACAGTGATTGGTATTGGAGATTGCAACTTTTTGTTCACCTTTCAGTGATAACTTACTATATATCGGGGTAGGGCTGGGTGCAAATAGACCTTAAAACATGAGATCAGCCAATAGGTTTTAGATCTGTCAAACCTAGTTCGCTTGATCTAATTAGACAGCATGTTAAAATTTACTTGACGTGTCACATTTTATCTATAAATTCTGTACTTACACTTTCTACCGATTTGTGTGACGACTGACTTTTAAATTTGCTTTCCAGATTCTGTTTTAATTGTAGAATTATTCTTGTCTCGAAATTTCCAGGAACATCTTTGATTTATAGAAAGCGCAGAATGGTCTTATTAGAATATGCAATTATCGAATATTCTAGATCTCGCTGTTGTCGATTTCAAGAACTTCTAATGTAACTCTGTAAAAGCTAAGGTCATCTACGAAAATTCTAGAACTATGGAAATGGTAAACATCTGATCATCGATATTAGCTTTGTTACACAGAAAAAATGGATTAACATGTACGTTTCTCGTTGGGTTTTCAAACATCTCTATGGTTATTGTCTCCAAAATACAATCTTCTCGCGTGTCGATCGATCGATAGTAATCAGAAAGACATATGCGGACTTTATGATCACCGTCTTAAGGTTAGGAGAAAAAGCGGTAGCGTTTGTCTAAAGAAATTCTAACACCCCCCCCCCCATATAATAATTACATAGTTATCGGTTATAATCATTTAAAATCTGGAATTTTCTTTAATTTTAGGCGATTTTTTTGTGTGTAACAGTGTTGCTTGAAGATACTAATATGGACAGAGATACTAATGAAGGGATACTTTCATATTCTTAATTCTTTCTTATGGGTCATTACTATCTGTGGTTGAAATTAATACAGATAATAAATCTTTCATAAAAAAAGGTAGAACGTGATTCCTTTGACTGGAATCAGTAATAACGGTTCATTACGAGGACCGCTCCATTAAAATAGAGGTTGACAAAATGATACAAGGAAATTTTTCTTTCTGGACGGGTATCAATGATAATAATCAGTTGCAAGGTAATGATTCATGGAGTTGTTTTAGTGAGGGATATCATTCAAAATGGTGGTCTGCAAGAAAAACTCGATAAACCGCAATGGTATGATTAGAGCCGACAAAGGAAGGATATAACCCCGGGACCTGGGGCCCATGATCTCTCTACGTCCTTGGGTAAGGTTTTAAAAAAAAAATGATTCAGGGAGTTGTTCTTGTATATCAACGAAAGTTGTCGGTGAGAAGGACACTCAATTTACCGCAATAAAGAGGTTAAGAAATCAATTAACGCAGTTATTTTCGGACCGTTATACAAACTCGTGTGACAGTAATCTCATATTTAGATTTCACATTTTTCAAAGATATGTTTCTTTTTATACCAATGAAAACAATACATGACTAAACTTACAATGTTTACGAATCGATTTTGCATACTAATACAGATTGATTAGAACACTGTCAGTTACTTTGAACATTTTATAATTTGACTATTTGTTGAATTGCTTAGAGCGTCCACCCCGAATGCTGGAAGTCGTAGGTTCGAAACCCGACCGAATCATACCACATACTTCTAAAAATGGTATAAGCAGCTGCCTCGATTGACGCTCAGCATTAAGAGGTTAGTGTTAGGACTGGTCAGCCTTTTGTCAGGATAATTTGACTGGGTGGGTCATCATGCTACATGGCTGCGGCATGATACCCCTGAGCTAGACATCACTTTAAACTGTCACACTGCAGATATCTTATCGATATGACTGAATTTGTTTTAAAGCTTCGTTAAATATCTAAATCACACACATCACACAATTGTTGAACAATGATAAAAGTCGCATGACTACTATCAAATGATAGTCATATGGCAAATCCGTAGAGGTATAAGTCACATGATCAAAACTACCATTTCGTTCGAGCTTATTCACATCTGACTGGTTCCTCGAAGATGCTCATACAACTGATCATGTGCAAATGTAGGTTGATAAGTCAAAATGGTGACAGGAAGTACACTTGTTTTATTGCGCGTGATTTTTTAAGTTATCGTACAATTTAGTTGATGCGAAAATATGTTGCATATCGCCCAAATGTCCTTTCAACCGACAGTGAGAAATATTTTAAAATTCTGACACCAATTTTATATGCACTCATGTATTGAGGATAGATCTATCTGCAAAAGTTGTAGGGTGTTTTTCAAATTGGTGAGATCAAATCTCCAATCCACACGCCGATAGCAAAATAGGTTTCGGTTTAGAATTATCAAACCAGGAAATACAAACCCCACTTTAACATATCATTCATATCTATTTCCATAGCAAGTTAGTCTGCATTGCATTCGTCGGCTAATTTAATTTACTCCATTTGTGATTTAAGGGGCCGATGGAAACTCCATGTTCCGTACAGGTCATCCTACATGAGTTGATGACGCATTAAACATGATGCCCAGTTTTCTAAAGGGCAACATTAACATACGAAACTATTATGAATGCCATTTATGTCACTCTCGAATCGTTAAATCATCGTGCCAGACGCCACCACACGAAGATTTTTGAATGTCATGCTGTACACAGGAATTTGCAATTTCACATGACCTAAGATTGAAAACAAAGGTTAACTATAGTTGCTTAATTTTGATACATCACCCAGACTGGATTTCTACGATGACAATATACAGGCTGAGGAAATCTAGACAAAGGTTGAACAGGATAACGATGCCGACTGTTGTAAGGAACGTTTTTGAAAAAGTAGTAACATGTCTTTTTTTATGGAAAATGCTGATGTACAGCCTCTGTATCATGATAAATGGCTTTTTTTTAAAAAAAAATCTTACATTCCTAATATAAGCTGAATTTTTAATATTCTCTACATATGTATGTATGTATGTATGTATGTATGTATGTATGTATGTATGTATGTATGTATGTATGTATGTATGTATGTATGTATGTATGTATGTATGTATGTATGTATGTATGTATGTATGTATGTATGTATGTATGTATGTATGTATGTATGTATGTATGTATGTATGTATATATGTGTGTGTGTGAGTGCGTGCGTGCGTGTTTGTGTGTATGTATGTATGTATGTATGTATGTATGTATGTATGTATGTATGTATGTATGTATGTATGTATGTATGTATGTATGTATGTATGTATGTATGTATGTATGTATGTTCTTAAGCCAGTATGGTGGATTTTTGTGTCTAATGAGTTTGGTTATGTTAGAGAAGTACAAGAAATCGGCACAATTAACAGGCTTCTATCTATATTGGAACAACGTCTAACAGATAATCCATTCAAATGTTGTTTAGTAAACTATCCAACAATGCTAATATGTATATTATAATCAGAGTCGTAATCGAAAGTGGAAAAAATATTTTATCCTTGCCTTACCTTTTAACTTTAAAGAAAGTCAAGCAATGATCGAGGTGTTTCAAAATGACTTAATGTATGTATGTATGTATGTATGTATGTATGTATGTATGTATGTATGTATGTATGTATGTATGTATGTATGTATGTATGTATGTATGTATGTATGTATGTATGTATGTATGTATGTATGTATGTATGTATGTATGTATGTATGTATGTATGTATGTATGTATGTATGTGTCTGTTTGTCTGTCTGACTCCTACTTACCTACCTACTACCTACCTACCTATCAACCTATCTATCTATCTATCTATCTATCTATCTATCTATCTATCTATCTATCTATCTATCTATCTATCTATCTATCTATCTATCTATCTATTTGTCTTTCTGTCTGTCTGTCCGTCCGTCCGTCCATCCGTCCATCCATCCATCGTGAGAGAGAGAGAGAGAGAGAGAGAGAGAGAGAGAGAGAGAGAGAGAGAGAGAGAGAGAGAGAGAGAGGCAATATAAAATATACTGGTACCAAAGATTGTACAAACTAGGTTTGCAAAAACATGTTAGATGTTTCATGGACGAATACCGTTTTGTACAAGTGTGTTCAAAAATACTAATATAATGCAAACGTTTCTAAATAAACATTCATAAGCCTGACGTTTTGTAAGAAAATTCCCATACTTGACATGTTACAAGATATGTATACTGTTACGTCTATTTAGGAACTCAGCCACAGAAGAACATAAAATGTTTGTATACTAGACAAGTGGCACTCTAAATTACGTTTGTACATTGTACTTTGTATTATGGGCCGAGACCTTCGCTTCTGAATAACCTTTATGTTTCTGTTCTGTCATGTTTTATATAGTCAAACTTTGAGATATCCTGAATCAATCACTGCTATGGATGAACTATATCAAGGTCGTCTGCTGTTATGTCCATCTTTTCCATTCAGATTACAGGTGGAATCTCCATATTTACTATTCAGATTACTGGTAGAATATACATCTTTTCCATTCAGATTATTGGTAGAATCTCCATCTTTACTATTCAGATTACAGGTATAATCTCCATCTTGTTCATTCCGACAACTTTACATATCAAATGGAACTCTCTCACACACATACACACCAAATTTAGAAATCAGCAGACCAAAGGGACATCCATTAACAGGCTTCATTCAAACTACGTAGTATTCGTGTGGATGGGTCTGGGGATTGTTTGTAAAAATGCCCTGTTCCTAACAGTTTAAAAATCACAATACTCCAATTTGTGGTCCCACCCCAACCCTCAAGACCCCTTCTACAATTATATTATCTTGGAATACAAGAAAAAGAATGTCTCGCCTCTCTGAGAAAATCAGCTCCCCACAATAAATAAATAAATAAATAAATAAATAAATAAATAAATAAATGGTCTATCCCTTTTAGGTTCGTAACATATTCACAAAAGCTTTTACATATATTTATATATTAAATCTGTCCCAAACCCAATTACCAAATCTTTCTGGACCGGTGTTGCTTTCCGGGTGGGGTGGGGTGGTGGGTAATTGTGACCGATAGGATGCGGTCTTGAATCCTATCATCATATCAGACTGTGCTAGCTGCTGTGTCTTATCATTGACATTTTGCTCTAATTTCTTCTGTTGTAAACAACCGGTGTGTACCGTAAAACATCAAAACCAATCATTAAAGCCAATAACGAGAGCCAATGTTTTCAATTCAATCTACAACACATGCTCAGCATTAATGTCCAAGCCAGACTATACTAATTGACGTCCTTTTTTTTTATCAGTCTAGCAAGTTAGAGCTTTCAAAACTTTGGACGTAAACCATGAACTTCCGCTTATGTTTCCATTAAATGCAAACAAATCCTAAAGCTTGTTTGAATGAGGTTTTCTGATTGGCGGAGAAATCTGGTATGAAAAGGGTTCTCTGAGTGTCTGAATACTGTATATATAACACTGGTATACAGCCAAACGTTACGAATTTTGGGTCATCGAGAAATAAACTGATGCTTAGCATTGTTGATGGGCTCTAGTTTAAAGACATGATATTTTGACAGGATATACAACCCTTGAATCGGGAAAGGTGGAGGATAAGTGAGTAATAAAGGGAAGAGATCTCAATTTAAAATAGAAATGACTAAAATACATATTTGACTGGTTCTATGAATAAATCTATTACTGGGTTTTGACAATACTTGGCTTTTAGGCAAAACAATGAACATCACAATGTGAAGCTGGTATTGTGTCATGCATTATATGAATTGCATCATGTTATTCCTAGAAATAATTGATAATGCAATCTTAAATAAGCTCACATCGCTCTGCTGATCAAAGTGTCCTATATCAGCTCTCTTATTTGTCAGTGTTTGATTTTACAAAGGAACACATTTGTTTAGCCAAAGTGAGCAGAGATGCCTCGTACTTGTGTGAACAATGCAGATACATTCTGCTATGTTTGTAGTGAAGGGTCATTTGCATCACAAAAGCGCAAATTAACCACTAAAGCCTATCACCTTTTTTTTCTGGCTGAAAAATTGGAGATCAGGACAAGAGGTGGGCCCAACACATACATGCTGAAGCACTTGTGCAACAAATATTCGTCAGTGGTTGAAGAGGAAATGGACATTTATGCCTTTTGCAGTGCCAACGAGTTGGACAGAGCCATCAGATCACATCAGCAATTGTTACTAATGTCAAGTTGGGAAACGGGTGTCATAGAATAAAATGTGGACTGTGCATTATCCATACATTCCATCAGCTATACGCCCAGTAGCCCACGGTAAAGGACTGACGGTTCCTGATGTACAATAATCATTCTCACTTGAGTCAGACCAGTGAAGAGAAAGGGGATAAACGTTTAATCCTGAACCAATCAATGTCACATGATCCATATTTTGTCCCATCCTCCTCTGAACCACATCTCATGACACAAGGTGAACTGAATGACCTTTTCAGGGTTTTGTAACTATAATAGTAAGGCAGAGCTGCTGGGCTTCAGACTACAGCAGTGCAATCTCCTGACAGGTGATGTTAGGGATTCCATGTTCCGAGACAAAAGGTTCTTGTCCCTTTCTTCTACATGGAAAGTAATCTTATAGTCTGCAACAACATCGATAGTGATGAGTGGCGTCGGTTCATTGATTCATCGAAGAAGAGTCTTAAATCTGTTTTGCTGATTAATGGCAAAACTGTGCCATCAATGTCAGTTGGTCATTCAGTTCATATGAAGAAAACCTATGAAAACATGAAACAACTTTCGAGGTGCACAAACTATGATCAACATCAGTGTCAGCTTTATGCCAATATGACGTAACTTCCTCTATTGCTTGATCTGCAGACTGGATACGCAAAGTACTGCACTCCGAATGGGATAGTCGTATGAGAGATTCTCACTACTTCAAGAGAGACCGGTCACTCTAATAGTCACTGGAGCCTAGGAGGAATGTTTTCAGCATCAACCTATCACTTTTGTATCAAGGAAGATTTTGTTGCCACCCCTGCACAACAAGTTGGCTTTGACGAAACACTTTGTTAATGCCATGGGAAAAAAAACACAAGCAGCTTTCAAGTAACTCCGTGGAAAATGTCATAGATTAAGTGTAGCTAAGATAAAGAAAGGTGATTTTATTAGTCATCAGATTCGTGAACTTCTTCGAGATGATGCATTTGACCGTGCACTGCGTGGCAAGGAAAAGACGCCGTGGAAATCATTTCAGTTAGTGGCAACAAGTTTTCTCCGAAACAACAAGGCAGACAGCTACATGGAGTTGGTGGAAAACTTCCTTAAGGCATACAAAAACTTTGGTTGCAACATTTCACTAAAGATATATTGTTTGCAACATGTCACTAAAGATATATTGTTTGCAACATGTCACTAAAGATATATTGTTTGCAATATGTCACTAAAGATATATTGTTTGCACTCTCATCTAGATTTTTTTCCACCGAACTACGAATCAGTGTGCAACTAGCACGGCAAGTGATTTCACAAGAACATGGCAACAACGTAACAACGCTATCAGGGCAAATAAAACCCATTATTGCTTGCAGACTATCGTTCTATTTACTAGAGTTCCAAATCAGTTTTTGTTATGTGATTTTTATCATCATACCTGTGTTTAGAATACTAACGAAAAGACTTAAAAATTACTTTTACGGAAACAACAGCGATTTTTGTGTGAAGTTTTCAATGATATTGTCTAGATGTCTAAAATAATAATAATTAACAAAGTTTGACTATTTATGTTGAGAAATATACATGCACTTAAAAAAGGGCTCATCTGGATAAGCTACAAAAGCATTATGCATGATCTACTCAATTGCGACAAAATTACGTATCAGTTGGAATCAAAGCAATGTCATGTACAATAAAATCTGCAACAAAACTTAATTTGTTTCATCTGTAAAACGCAAATTCAATTATTCAAATTCATTAAAGAATAAAGCTAGGCACACACTGCGACGATACGTTGAAATACAAACAAACGGTAAAAACAACAATGCTATGAACTGAAGGGACAATTTTGTTTGTAACACTCTATACACAGTTAAGCAGCATAATTTGCTATAATGAACAAAATAGTTTCGTGTTTGTTTTAAATTCATCAATCTCGATACGGTGTTTGAATTTTACATGTTTTTGTATCACATTTCACATATCCATTTTATAATGTGGGTAAGGTGTGGGAGCGCATTGTTCAGTCACAATACTCACAATATATTTGACCGCTCCGTCGGCCTAATGGTTAGAGCGTACACCCCGATTCGGGAGGTCGTGGGTTCGATCACATAATGTTATTAATTTAATATCAAACAAAGTAAGAGTCATATTTATTGCCATACTAATCATCGTAAATATTGTCTGCAAACTCGATACCAGTAAACATAGTTCTGTGTAACTTGCATTATTATTATATTGGTATATTGTGCCACTGCTTTTGTTGTTAACATTTAATAAATCTTTAAAACCAGGGCTTGTAAAAAAAAATGTATCACATGACTGTGCCATTGCTTTTGTTGTTACAGTGTAAAATTTAATAAATCATTAAAACCAGGCCTTGTAAATGATGCATCACATGACTGCCATTGCTGTTGTTGTTACAGTGTAAAATTTAATAAATCATTAAAACCAGGCCTTGTAAATGATGTATCGCATGACTGTGCCATTGCTGTTGTTGTTACAGTGTAAAATTTAATAAATCATTAAAACCAGGCCTTGTAAATGATGTATCACATGACTGTGCCATTGATGTTGTTGTTACAGTGAGTGTAAAGGTTGATAAATCTTTAAAACCAAGACTTGTAAATAACTTATAATAACTATACAGAATGGAAACGATGCGTGACGTAGATTTTTACAAAGAAGATACAATAAAATAATAAATAAAACTACCAAGGTTGAACAAATTCGAACAATGCTATTTTGCAAGTTGCATCATAATGCAGTATTCACTTACCTGTTTACAGTGTACATGTGCTCTCATCCTTGCTGCACATCCACACTTGGATTTCTATATTCCACCACACCATTTTTACTGTTTAAAAGAACGTCCGCAATGTCATGAAATGTAGAACTCTTGAAAAACGTAAAAAAGTTTTCACATAAACTTTATGATATTTATGTCCAGTCCTGTGTCAACTCCTCGCAAGTAAGTAAAACAAAGATATCAACTTCAACTGTGCAAAATATCTTATCAGAATTTATGTCACAGTAGCTCCACATATCCGGCAATGTCCTACCATAATCTGCAGGGTGGTGTGGGAGTGATTAACATATGGACCTCTTGTTAGTCTTCACGGTGAAACAACCAAACTTTATTCGCTACTCTTTTGTAGAAAGCAAATCCAACAAGACGACTGAGTAGTACAGAACTTTTGCGGATACGCCACATCTATATTAAGTAATACAATTGGCAAAGTTTCTTTGAAGAAAGGTTATTTTACCTATATGAAAAATATAAGATTTTTCAATCGTGTTAGACAAACTAATTCCGAACGTTCTCATATAAATCGCTTAGTTTATGTATGGACACCCGAATGATTCCACATTCAGTTGTTTCAAAAACATCCTGACATTTTAAAATAACATATCAACGTACCTTCACCCCGTTCATTCTTCCTTTCAGAGACTTAGGATTTCCGCTTTAGTCCATTTTTGTAGTTCGATTGTTGTTAACCTTCCATCTTTCGACGCTATTTTCACTCGAATTTAGTCTACAAACGATGTCTTCAGACTGTATGCATAGTTAGAACTCTGCTCACGAACCCGGAACGGTACTGAGTATTTAACTTACTGCGATTGCTTATTTTATTTAATGATGATATCCAATATGTTCTTGCTCCGAAAAGTCATTGACAATTGATGTGTAGAATTCATTACCTCCATGAAATATAGTCTTAAAGCTTTACACATATAGCCTACATTTCATATACACGTTTTCAACTTTGTCAATATGTAGTTATATCGATTGTTATATTTTGATATTAAAAATTCTATCGGCATTCGCCACTTACATACACTGTTTTATATAAGACACACAACTCTGACGGCCTGCATGACCCAGAGACAGTGTTCCATAACGACACAATATCTTATACACTATTTGCTTTAGATTTTATTTATGTCATTGTTGTTGGGTTTTGTGTGGCCTCTGTATCAAATCACACCATAATTGCACACTGATTGCGAGCTATGGTTCTACATTCATTTCATTATCTATTTTGCTTCAAACAAGCAATCAAATGTTATTATAACTTGGATGGAGTATAACAGGATAAAATATGAACAAAAAGTGTTATCTCTTTAGAAAGCGTCCTAGCATTAACAAAAACGATGGTTATACTTTTACACATAGGTTTTCAAGACTTAAGTTGCCCACCTAATTCCTAGCTTTCCTGTAATCAACATAAATTACTCGAAACCGAATGACGTAAATTTCTGGTTGGAAATGGATATCATCAAGAGTCTTATATTTGTATTTATCAAAATTTTATGGTGACTGATCACGACTAAACATAAAGGACAAGTTGGTTCGTAGCCTGCTAAAATCAAACATTGTTTCAGTTTCTGTCACATATTAGCTTTGTGCATTTATTCGTTCTTCACAAGAAGATAGGTTTGAGAATTAGAAACGATCCATGTTAATACTAGATAAAGATCTGTTCCATTACAACATAAAAACTTTTCTATAATCGTGTGTTATTTAACATCATCATCATTAATTGGCAGTATGCTTTGAATCTTTCTCCGTGACGTTTATTTCATGTATAGACAATATGTACATATGTATTATATTTTTAGGTAAAAGTTGAAAAGTAATTTGTCAGAGTTGGACATATAATTTGAACATGACAGTTCATCGTTACTATTATTAATCAGATACCTGCTGTAAATTACATGTAGGTATGCTATGCCGCAAGCCTACAGTGTGTTGTGTGACCTTGGGAGAGGCTTATAAACAGGACTCATGACTTTTAATCAGAATATAACATTGACGTGCACATCTTGTAGACCTTTAAAACTAAAATATTGAACTTATATGAAATGAATCTTTAGTGATAGTGCAAATACCGACTTCTGTCAAAGGGAGTTCGCACAATAAATAGACGATGTTGCAACAATTTACTAGTTAAATTTGGTATTATGCAAATAGTATGTAACGTCAGTATTGTCAATCTGGTCTAAAAAAAAAAAACGTTAGTCATCTTACATGAAAGGCCATGGTAACTTAATTTTCTGATGGTACAGAGATAGCACTGGTGAATTATGATTTCGCGTGCACTTCTACGTTGTAAGTATGACACAAAGATGTTGCCTAGGATATAAACTCAAACTGCTTCAAATTACATGTGGTGCTAAAGAACATCCCGTGCAACTTAATACCTAGGGGTTGTTCGAAAATCACTTATTGTTTACTAACTTCTCACGATCTTAACCTAGCTAAAAACCACAATTATTGAACAGGCACTTTGTCAAGTGAACCAATCGACAGGACATGCCGGCCATTTTGACACAATAAAAACAAATGGAATCTGTCACTGAGGAAACCCAGGTTCACCATCATACATGGGTTGTTCTCAGAGACTCAGGGATTGACACACCAGATAAAGCTGATGGACCTTTGCCAAAAGGTTAAATAATGGTCAAAGTCAAGAGGTAAAGGTGATACATAATGGATATTGTTAATATAATGTATACATTGAATACTTCTATTCATTTACATTACATTTTTTAAAATCAATAATAAGGCATGGACCATAAATTGTAGACTTTTAAGCATATACAGCTAATATGTATTTATCTGTTTTAACGTTTGGACAGATTGGATATATCAACATATAGCATGCAATTTTCATGCGCTTTAGATGTATATAACTTAAGAACTTTTAAGACATATTACATTTAAAACGTATGCAAGTTTCCTTTAATCAATATACAATTGTTTTGGATACTATTTGTGGTCTAAAAGTGCAGAGAGGTGGTATAAATCTATAGATGGTTACCTTGGAGATCGTTATCCGAGTTTATATTTGCATGATTGAAATATACGGAAAAGTGTGTAATTTATCATTACATTCAATTAAGTGATCAATTTAATGTCCATTTATGTTGTAACTCCAGTGTGAGAAACTAATTTCACCTCAACATCGATGTACACGAACCTATCATACGAACAGAACAGAAGTTTGACTCAATATATCATAACTAAACTCAGACACCAAAAAAGATACGAAAAAATACATGTTCATGGACATTTTATGTATTGTTTTCTTTACACAAGATAATTCAGACATTTTTTGTTTGTGACCTTATTGCAAATAACTTATCTGACGGGAATACTTCTAAAATGTTTCAATACTTTTGGCAAAATTTTTTCAATTAAGGACCCAACTGAAAACTCTTGTCCTTATGGAAAGCATTAGGACAGTCACATCTCTCGGTATTAAGACATTATATTACCAGGCTGATTTCAAATATATGCCAAATAAACGGTATCTATTATAATTTTAAAAGCAATGTAGTTTCTGTATTCGAGCCAAGTATAACATCTGAGTTAAGACATTTTTAATCACACCCGGTTAGATCAGATTGTTTAAGTTTAAGACAGTAATTATATCTGATAAAATAATACTTCTAATATTTTAATTTTCACCTTTTAATTGATTTTTCTTTTTTAACGGCAGTGGGTCCGTCAAATATATCACCATGCTCTGCGTAAGAAATAAAGCATATACGAGTTTTATAAATCGTGATCACACATGAGCGCCGATTGGTGCAATAGCCTTCGGTTATTTCATTGGTATTCCATTCTTAATTATACATTAATCCTCAATCCGAAAGGTTTAGTTTCCTTCATTAGCCACCTTTGATCTAACGGTTTGTAATACATGTACAACGAAGGTGCGAAATTCACGTCAGCAGAAACACGTTCATGTGTGTGTGTGAGTGTGTGTGTGTGTGTGTGTGTGTGTGTGTGTGTGTGTGTAATTGTGTGTGTGTATGGTTTTGGATTTTAAACGTAACTTTCATAATTTTTCATTCATATCGCTACGATGTCTGGAGTGTGGCAGTTTATGGTGATGTCTAGCACTGGGGCTTCATGCCGCAAACATATAGCATGATGTCTCAACCATCACATTGCCCTGACAGAAGGCCGACGAGTCCTAACACTAACCTCTTAATGCTGAGTCATGTATCATGCGGATATAACATTTCTTCTATTTATACTGCAACAGCCTAGGGATATTTTTCGATATAAGATCAATTTCCCCCTTTTGGAATGATTATAGTGTAGGCCCTTACGAAAATAACTCTTCGCCCATTAGTAATATAACCTGTAGGAGAAAGGAGTGTCCCTTCCTTATAACACGTTCAACCAACATGCTTTGCCTTAGGGGTGATTTGCGTTTCATCGTTTCCAGTATAGATGACATTCAGCTGTAAAGTTACACTTACCGACCATGGCAGTAAGTTTATCCTCACTCCATTCAACATCACCTTGACATAATGTTATAGCTATTACATTTGCCATTTCCTGATTTCCCGCTTTTCTCGTTATTAAAAACTAATCGACTATACCCTGCCACATATTATCAAAGATGGTCACGCCATTTTTTGTTTAGCTCTGTTTAAAAAGATGAAAATGGAACTAAATGAATAGTGCGTACAAAATGCTTTTTTAAAAATCGATTTGCCCTGTTAGACTTCGTTTGGGTTGAAAATTATTTTATATCAGCCAAAATTACTTACGTTCTATTTCCGTCTTTAGATAAACCCTTTTTTAACTATCTGATGCATTATAACCTTAACGATAAAATATAACAAAGTACATCGGGATTTAACATAATCATATAGGTTTAACATGTTTTAGAAATGTCCATAACTTAAACATTATTTGACTGTATACAGCCAATTGGTAAATGTAATGTTAAAAATATACATGCTTAAAAACGCAGTTCGACCGACCAACACCAACGCAACTGACCAACATGCATTCATCTGCGGATTAACACCTCAACTTACTCAAATAAATGTTTGGTTGTCAATGAAGAAGGATGAAATCTAAGTGAAACCCTTATATAAAAAAATACTAAAATTTCGTCTACTACCCAAATCTCTCTTTAACATCCCTACCATCCACTTCTAAAGAGAGCTAACACTTGTTACTCATAATAATCCCTTATAACTTTTTCAGTAAAGTATCGAAAGCGCAAAGTGTAGAAATATTCACGCTATACACAAATATATTTACATACAATAACACACAAAGGAAGGAATGCTCACACACCATACATACCAATATATATTTTTATTAGCATGTACTAAATACAAGAATGGAAAGGGGGCACCGAATGGCCGAGTGGTCTAAAGCGCTGTCCGCTACGAATAACTGCCATCTCACCCCTGTCTGCGTGGGTTCGAGTCTCGCATTCGGCCAATGTGGGTATGTGAGAAAGCTTGCCATTCGGTTGTGAAAAAACAAATAGAGAAAAAAACACATACAGAAAAAACTACAAAATAGGTAAGTACGATATCTCTATTTCTGAGATCTGGGTGAGCAAGCGTCTCCCCATTGTCCTTCTAAACACTAATACTCACTTGAAGCACCATTGCCTTTCAATGCCATAATTTTCAGATAGCTGTGCCTGTAATCTTGGTGATGACCACGATCTAATCAGATATAAAGAATAACGATGACCTTGTCTGTATCTTGACATGTTTTGAGGACAGATGACTTTAGGAGAACACATCCATATACTGAGTCTCCGGGCTGATCGAAACTGGTATGGATGTTCCACCAGTCGTAATGTGTGACATAATTCAATCAGGGGATAGTTCTGTCGTCTAATCAGCGGACGCGTCATGTTATGTCGTATCTTTGCTAACATCTACAATTTCAATATTCATTCTGCCGTTTTCCGTGCATAATAAATTCCTGATCTGAGAAGTATTTTTTGTTTTTGTACACCTATTATCACCAACAACTATTAAATTCTTATCTTTTCTCTCTATGTTTCAAATTGTCATCCTCGAGGGCATTGATATTTCTTTGACCAAAGGTCTCGGTACAATATACCTAGTAGCAGCAGAGCGGGCGGATCAGACGTCTCTAATTGGGTTGGATTTTAAGCAAAACATTTTAAGTCTCCTTTTGCCAAATGGAGCCTTAACGATTTTAGAGCCCTATTTGTCAAATTAGGGCTTTCTCAAAACTAAAAAAAGGGGGTTATGAGATCACTTCATACTACTTTATTTAAGAGACTTTATTCTATGAATTGGAAGCTTCTATGATGGCCTTTTTGTACAGTAATAACGGGAATGGGATACTTATTTCATGAAATCAACGTGTCTACTGAAGACGAGACTAACGGCGTCGATTCGGTCCTCAGAGACGCCATCACCCTCTTTGCTGCTATGGGTTAACCAAATATTTTATCAAGTCCGACACGATATCGCGTTCGAGGATCTGCTAAATTTATCGTCACAAATCCGTGTGGGATTGACTAAGCGTGTCTAAAGAAATTTCTAAATCGATTATGATCCATATCACCGCAGCACCAAGTTTGCCAAATATTTCGTAGCGTATGAGTATCAACTCCGTTAAACACACACAATAAATTGCAGTTATCTCTGATCACTTTTGGTATTTTCGTGTATCGTTGATTGACATATATCACATCAGTATTTTTATGCCTGCCTCGGGAAAATATCCTAGCAGGATTCTTTTGATTGTCTAACATCACATCATCATATACGACTAAGTTGTTAATACTTCAATCGATATCATCAATGCTCGGTGCTTCTTCAATATCGGTTATAAATTCAATACAACCCTCGCCGTTGATTTCTATTGCTCTCTCGTTAGCATCCTTTAACACGTTGTAACATCTCTGATCGTCTACACTCGGGGCTACTAAATACAACTTCTTCCATTTCATCCATCTCGTTATCAAATTAAGTAACAATTGTGTCTTGCCTCTTCCAGATGGTCCGATTATAATCATTCTAATTGAATTCGGCAACATTGCATGGTGTTTAATATGTTCCCGTCGTCGGGTAGCTGAATAATCAATTACATTCATGTTATTATATATAAATTATGGATCTATATTGTGTGAAATGTAAGAAGCGTACTGGCACAGATGACTTGACGACGATTACAACTAGCAATAACCGATCAGCACTTTCCGGTAAGTGTGTACAATGTAGTACAAAAAATTTAGATTTGTTTCCAAGGATTTTAAAAAAAAACTAGGAGGTGATATCACAGCCAAGCTAACTAAACTTCCGGGAACACCATGGGCAAAGTATCCAGGAGAAAAACACCTTCCAGGGTATAGTTATTGTGGACCCGGAACCAGACTCGATATCCGACTCGATGATCAAAACCAACCTTGACGTGGTGAAGAACCAATAAACGCTATTGATAAAGCGTGTCATGCTCATGATGTCGCTTAAAAAAGCAGTAATCTGCAACATAGACATATCGCAGATGTGAAATTAATTCACGCATTGAATGCTATCATTGATAAATCCTTCAAAGAAAAATTGGCTTCATGGTTAAACAAAACAACGATGAAAGGTAAATTGATGTTAGGTGCTGGTAATTAATAATAACAATGGAATCTATTTATTATTCTCCAAGAGGATACTGGAGGGGAAAAGCGGCAATTGGTTATCTAAACAGGCGATATGGCAAATTTATCTACCGCGGCCTAAACAAATTAACTACCCGCATTATGATGTGACCGTTCCTAATGAAGTTCATCAAGTTGATATAGTATTTCTGCCACATGATGGTGGTTACAAATACGCGTTAACTGTAGTTGATGTTGCGAGTCGATACAAACAAGCAGAACCGCTAAAGACAAAATCATCAACTGAAGTGGCTTCTGCATTTGAAAGGATTTATCGAATGGGTCCTCTGCGCTGGCCAAATCTATTACAAGTTGATCCTGGCAAGGATTTTCAGGGTGCGGTTCTATCAACAATGAAGCATCATAATGTCACTATCAGACGAGGGCATACTGCACTACATCGCGATCAGGCAATTGTTGAACGGTTTAATCGTACACTTGCTGAGCGGTTATTTGGATATCAATACGCGAAGGAATTTATTCAGGACAAACGATCACGTGAATGGATCAAGAGATTACCAACTGTGATTACCGCGCTGAATAACGAGATTACTCGAACAATCAACATGAAACCTAACAACGCGATTAAAAGGAAGTATACACCAGTACAACCGCAAAAAGATTTTTCAAAACAACCAATACTCGGTAATGTCACTGTTAGGTATTTATACGAACCAGGAGAGCTCGAAGGTGGCACAAAAAGAGCTACTGATCCTATTTGGAGCGTTACCATGCATAAAATATCTAGTATAACACGATCTACGGGTAGACCAGCAATCTATAGATTGGATTCAAGCGCTCCTCAGCGAGGATTCACTCGACAACAACTACAAGTGATACCCGAGGATACTCAATTAACGCCGCGTGGTCTTACCTAGCACCTCTGCGTCTATTGCATTCAAAACAAGTCAGCATCACATTATTTCTAGTATGACCTACGCTGCTATCTTTTCTGTCTACGGTAAATTGTCGAGAATCCTTATCCGACCAACACCAACTCATTATACAATTGCAACTCACGCAGTGATTATTCTGTTGTTGCTTCAGCGTAATTATTAATTCAGCATCAATATCAAATTCTCTGTTATTTTTTGCTCTGTTGTTTACAACCAGAAAGTTTTTTTCTGATTATGTCCTTGACGTTGTCAATGGTGACAATATAACTTACTGTAGTGTTATTATCATCTAAAACAACTCTTCGAAGCTGATTTATTCTTCGTACTCTGGACACTGCGAGATAAACTAAATTTGACCACTCCATGTGATTATCCACCATCCAAACAGTCGTATCTGATATAGTCAATCCCTGTGAAGAATGTATCGTCGCTGCATAACCTAGCGTCCATGGGGATTTATCAGCGCGTAATGCATCTTCGACGACGCTGATATCAACCAGCACAATATCATTTAACACTAAATTCTGCTTTTCACGCTGTCCTGGAATATCAACTTCAATATTCTGTTTTCGTGTATCCGAAGGCCTATAACACAACGGTACTGGAAATGTTGTAATGTTTTCTTTATGCAATTCAAATAACTTCATCTGAAGTGTGTCTCTGAATATTTTTCTGCTTGCGATTATCAAATCGTTTGGTCTCCACGTTTCCCAAAAATCTGTTAATGGTGTTTCTGAAATTATTGTACGCGCTATCTCACATTGGATTCTATCAGGTCGTAATCTAATTAGTTTCTTAAACTCGCGTAATTGTTCATCAAGTGCTCTATGATCAGTACTAATTTCTTCATAATAGTCTACAAAATTCTTCAACCAATCATGCGGCGATAAACCGACAAATGGTGGTGGTTGACCATAATCGCCACACATTATTACTTTTGTGTTCGCGTGCAATAACCAATCGAGAAATCTTTGTAATACAGCTAACGACACTGTGCATATCTCATCCCAAATAATAACTTCAGGAATAAATTTCTCACCCATTCGTTCAGGAGTCCATTCATCGCCTTTCCATCGAAAGAAACTGTGATAAGTACAAGCATTTACCCCTCGCTCTTTCATTTCTCTTGCAAGTCTGTGTGTCGGTGTCAGAACAATCATGTTTGATTTCCCACGAAATAACTCAGTCGCACGAGTCGTCTTTCCTGACCCGCCACAGACGTTTAAATCAACTGTTTTATATCTATCTATTGGAATAGATATCTGCGGTGCATTATATATTTCTGATATCTGATTATTTTTCAAGTAATTGTTTTCAATCGTAGATATGCAAAGTTTTCGACGCGGAAGCCTTGGTCCGATTCCTTGTATAAGATGTGGGTTAGGGGTGCGTGGTAAATCACAGTTGTGTCCTTGTTGCGATGGTAAGCGATATAGGAAGTTGAAGCGTTATTACGATAAGAGAGCTAATAACTCCATCAATGACACTGACAAAATCATAAGAATTCCTCAAGACTACATCGGAAGATTTCCAAATGTAATCATTCGACCAAACAATGAATTAGACAAATAGTATTATGTATATAAATGAACCAAGAATTCCGACCACATCCCGTGATCAGCAACTATGAGGCATCCAGTGATGGTATTGTCAGACATCGTAAACTTAAGAAACCAGTTGGTTCTGACAATGGTATGGGGTATTTGGTACTTAACGCCGGAGGGAAAATACGTCTTGATCATAGAATCATATATGAATGTTTCCATGGATTGATCAAGGATGGTTTTGTTGATTCACATTGATTCCAATCCTAATAACAATTCTTTATCAAATCTGCAGGCTGTTACACAAAGCGAAAATTTGAAACGAGGAAAGACTGGACAATACTCGAAAAAAGCGAGACCCGTAAGATCTTTTAATACAGCAGATAACGAAGAAATAGTATTTCAATCAATAGCTAAGGACGGTAAGTATTTCGATATTTGTCCACCTTCTGTTCAATGCGTTGCAGAGGGAATTTATCGATCTGCGATTTCAAAAAAGACCGGACAAAAAATTCAATTCGTTTATGCATAGACACCCATCTCTGGAAATATATTTTTCATATTAGAAGTATATGATTATCAGTAATATGAATTCTCAAAATATCAGTGATGTTATAACCGAAATTTTAATTTTGAAATCTCAGGGGATTGACATATCAGATAGTTTAAACTGCGATCAAATTATGTCCGACTTCCAGGATATTGAATACTGCGCTAACAATAAAAAATATGTACTACCCAAACAATATGCATTTCTAAAACGAATTCAGAATTCAATTCGCGATTCCCTTCTATGCTGTGACGACGTCAGTAAGTTTGTCCCGTTATTTACTATCGTGGAAAAAAATAAGAAAGGAATTAGGGAAGGAATATGAAATAAAAAGAGTAATTAATTAAAAAATCAGAAATATAAGATTGTTAATTAAACAAAATGAAAAACTCCTTTCGGATAATTGTTAGTAAAATGCTTCTGTTAAAATTCTTACTACAAACATGTATAAATAATCCATGGACGGTATCATAAGTGTTTTACTACAAGGAAGTTGTAAAATTTCGTAGTAAAATATTTTTTTTATTACTGATTTTGGCCGTTTTTGACTGATTTTGGTTATTTTTGGCTGATTTTGATTTTTTTTTACTGATTTTAAGCGGTTTCAGTCGGGTCAAATGGTCGATTTTGCATGGGATTTCCCGTAGACGTTTTCCACCTAAAATTATTTTTATGTATTTTTGGACTAAAAACTGACCAAAATCGGTCAAAAATGAACAAAAAACGACAAAAACGACCAAAATGACCAGTCGGGTCAAATGGTCGTTTGCATGGGGTTTCCCGTAGACTTTTCCACCTAAAATTATTTTCGGATGACAAAATCACTGCATTCAGAGTGAAATCTCTTCTTGGAAAATTGTTTACAATTTTAATAATGGTAAATGAAGCATTAACGACTAGATTGGCTCGTGAGAGACTGGTCGCGATCAAAAAGTATATACCAATCCGCGACTCTGTCAGAAATAAACTGCAAGCTAGACAGAGTCTTCAGACCGTTTTTCTGAGGGATCTGAAGATTTGTTTAGACCAATTACCAAAGCAACGAAAGGGGTAGAGCGTGCTATATGGGGGGGGATGACCCCGACGCAGGAGAAAAAAGAAAAGAAAAACCTCTTATTGGTAAACTTGAAAAAATAGCAACGGAAACTGAAAAAATAGCAGGAAGATCCAAATAAACAAAAAAAATCTTTGAAAACACTTCCTGGTGATATAATAACTACTGCAAGACGACAAGAACAACAAGAACGAGAACAACAAGAACGGGAACAACGAGAACGAGAATTTCTTGAAGAAGAACTTGCTAATAGACCACCACTTACCACAACACCTAAACAACAAGGTGCTGTTGCAATAGAAGACTATCCACCTGAAAGAATATTTACGACTGATGCGTTAACTGAAATTAGAGGAATCGAATCAGACCCTGAATTAGTTAAATTTACTAAAGATAGTTTTAAAAAATTATATAAGAAATAATTATTTAAAAGACGACAAAACTAGAAAATTTATAAAAGACATAGACAAATGGGCGAATAAAGTGTTTTTAGCAAACCGCGGTAAAACTAGAATCACAAAAGAAATAAGTCCTGATTTTAATATTTTTCTAGCTGCAGTAAAGGGTGGCCCACTACCAACAGGGTATACAGCAGACCCAATCCCGGATGAAATACGAATAATGGCAGAAGCTGATTCTTAAAAAGGTGCAACTGGTATAACTAAAGGAAACGTCGAAGATGGATTTTATAATACTCGAAGAGATTCCAGTGGAATATCAGGTAGTGGTCTAATTCAATGTCCTGGAAATATTCTCAGCGATATATCACGATTAGAAGTTCTCATCGGAGGAAAACGAGCTGGAAATAACTCACTGGAAGTAATTAATGAAGCAGCTGATATCTGCAGGCGGTTATTTCAAGGTGGTATCATGGACATTGATATATATCGATATTTCATTGATGAGTTAGTGGAAAATCCTACGGATGGTTACCGTAGTGATTAAGTCATTGCATTAGATAAATATCATTTAAATAATATGATCATACACTACAACCATGACAAACCAGCCAGCGTCTATGTAGTTAATTCTAGGTTTCCAGTTTATAACGCGTACTATGGTGATGGTCTCGGTGATACAATTGCAGGGTTATTTGCAAGAATGGCTCCAAAAGTAGCACCAATCGCAAAACAATTATCGATGAAAGCTATTGATGTTATTCGTGATAACGGTATTAGTGCTGTTGGAGATCTTGCCGGGAAAGCGTTTTCAGCCGCTCGAGATAAGCTAACAGCGCTAGTTCGACGGCAAAAGAAACCACAATTGGGACCACTGCCATCTACAGCGTATATGCCTGCGAGTGTTAGTAAAATTAACAATAACGCAGTAGATCAAAAACTAGTGTCGCTGATGACTCCGTCGTTGACAGCAGCGAGTGACCAGGATAACATAATCGCAAATATTATAGCGGGAAGTGGCTTAAAAAAACCACGACGACGTCGACGATGATTTAGATCAATCAATATAGAATAAAATATTCAAACGGTCACCTGATACAGCGTTTGATATGGACGCCCCAGTGCTCAAGGATGATTCCGTACGTGATTATCAATTCTATTCTTATCACGCAATACAACCTGATCTTCGATCAAGAATCGAACTTCAAGTTCATGATACCAGTAAATACTTTTTGCCTTGTGAAGCATTTATCGAAGTGGAAGGAGAACTCGTAACAAATGTTGACGCTAATACAGCATACGCAGATGACCCAAATGTCAGAGTTGATTTTGTCAATAATGGTATCATGGCGCTATTTGAAAGTGCAAGATATCTCATTGATGGAAGATAAATTGAATCTATTGAGCGTGAGGTTAATGTTGCAAAATATAGCGAGATATTCCGATGATTATACAAGATCAGCGGGTCCATCTATGATGTTTTTTAAGGATATCACTGATTATGCTGAACACGTTCAGTATACTAAATTACGGACGCCAAGAGCTACGGCATCTGATCCACAACCCGATTCTCTTGAACACGAGGCAAGACCAGCTGATGTCTTTGATGTTATAAAAAGCGTTAATCTCAATTACAATCTAGGATTTGCAACACGCGTATCAACATTGAAGAGGCCTCGTCGACAGTTTTCATGCGCGATTCCACTGCATCATATATTTGGATTCTGTAGAAACGTCCGAAAAGTTATCTATGGAGCAAAGCATACAGTTTTACTCGTGAGAAAGGGTACCGACAATAGTGCAATCTGGCGCGGTGCTGGTGTTGCTGCCAGTAAAGTTATTTTAACAAAACTATCACTGTGGATGCCAGTACTGACTCCATCAATCACAAAAGAAGAAAGATTACTATCGTTTATGGATCAAAACAGAAAAACGATTACTATCGTTTATGGATCAAGGAGGAAAATCGTTGCTGAGTTTGCTAACAACGAGTACAGATACCAAGGATTCTGATGTTGATGGTACATTTACGTGGAACCTAGCATCAAGACAAGGCGTTTCAGCTCTTCGTCATATATTTGTTGCGCTACAGAATAGAAATCGATTAAACTCTCAAGAACACAGCCATATGATATTTGATAAATTAGGCGTTAGTGAAGTCTCGCTGAGAATAAACGGACAACAGGAACCATCCAACGATATACAACTGAATTACGATGCCAACCAAATAGCACGCGTGTATCATCGGTTGTTGTCATATATGGCGCGTGATCAAAATGTTGATACTGGTCTACAAATATCACAGTTGGATTTGAAGAGTCTATATCCGATCTATTACTTTTCGCTGGAACATCTTGACTTAACAAGACAATCCGTCGTTGATATACACTTTAGAGCTCGTGTAGCCCCTGGAGGTGTTGGTTATAGAGCGGTTGCTGTCATACTCAGCGACAAATCAATGCTACTCGAAGGTGTTGGTGGAAGAATGAGAGTAATTGATGCACCAGTTGAAAATATGTAACAGTTAGATCAATCTGTTATTGTATAATGAAATACAGTCATATTAGTGTTGCGTTAACTCCAGGTCAACTCAAGAAATTGCAATCGGAATCGGCTAAAAAATGTGGAACCACAATAACGCTGAAACCCAACCAGATGACTGGTGGAGCGAATAAATTGTCGCTGACAACACGTCAAATAAAACACTTCAATGATGCTTTCAAGGATAATAAAGGCGTTCAGATCACTCTCTCTGCGGCTGCTATCAAAATCATGATTAAAACCGGCGGTATATTTCCGTTGTTAGCTGCGTTACCAGCGTTGATTGCGGCAGCGGCCCCAGCGGTGGCTAAAGCGGCGGCGCTAGGAGCCGTTGGTACCGCGGCAGGGATGGCACTAAAGAAAATAACTGGGAGAGGGTATAAAAAAGGGAAAGGGTCTAAGACTACCAGGAACCCCGTATTCACGGTACAGCAGAAAAGGTCTGAGAATCCCAGGAACGGTTTACTAACTCGGGAATCTTTGGTTGTAGAGTCTTTGACTCAAATGTCCAATTTTGATTTACTCGATGCTGCTAAAAAATTGGCCATAAAAAAACTTCAGAGGTGTCTTTATGAAAGATCAGTTACCGGCACAACCAAACAGCGTTGAAACAGGTATCATTAATCTCGATAACAGCACTGGACCTGGTACTCAGTGGGTTGCATAAGCGATTGATCCACGTGCAATCGTTTATTTCGATTCATATGGATTAGCGCCGCCGAAGGAATTTATGCGTTATATAAACCGCTTAAAAACTTTTCATAAAATGAAGACTTGGTATTCCACGCTACCAACACAACAAATGAATGATCCACCAATATGCGGCAAAGAAGTATTGAATGTCCTTGACGCTATTTCAACATCTGGAAAACCACCACATGTTGTCGTAAATGAATATACTAGCAGTCGCTGGTAACGACAAAGTCGTCAACGAAAAGATTTTAGAGAGAGATTATATAGAATAACATGATTGATATTTGGGGACGACCTCTATCGCCGTCGAAGAAACAAACCACAGAAACATCTGCAACCGGTGATATAAAAAAAATAATCGAAGATGAAATAGCTGAGACGTTGAATTTAGCAAGTGTTGATCTTAATGAAATAGTTGTATTTTAAGATCGTCAGGGTAAATTGAAAACTAGTAATGTTTCCCTGGATGATATTTTAGTTAAACAAAACGGCGTAACCGAGAATACTGTTGCGTTAGTTTCCGATCAGGGTAAACTCGTTTCGACGATTACAGATAGATTAAAAACTCTCAACGATGAGTTAAAATTCATACAAAGTTTTTCTGGTGATCCAGCGACAACATCACCGAATTTATCATTAATAAAAATCTCTATGGGCAATATTAAAACGTGGACATCCACAAACAACAAATTAGATATCACTGCAACCGTCAAAGGTATTTATCGATTGACACTAGTGACACCAACTCAGTTTAATATATCATCATCGAGTTCATCTGGGGTCAACAATACGATATCAACAATCATCGACAAGGATACAACTGAACAGTTCACGACAGCATCCACTGATAATAATTCAGCTAGTGTTTCAGTAACATGGTATGTGGAATTCGTAGCGGATTTGAGTAAACAACTAAATTGAAATCGTAAACTGATTTGGAAATAAAATGTCGTCATCAACGGTACCTTCGGTATCTCAATATCGCTATGATTAAGCCAGGGAGTTTCAGACTAAACTCAAAACTCTCACTGAGGAGTATCAAGTAAAAATAAAAAAAATACCAACGAGGAATTACCGCAGTTGATGTTACAGTGTACTCGGTGAGTGGTGTAATTACCGGAGCTGGTATAATACTATCCTCGGTTACAATGATTGCCCCGATAGCTGTTCCAATTTGTATATCCGCTGCGACAACAATCGCTGGAATTATTTCGATAATAACAAAAAAATATCATCGTGCAGCCAAAGCAAACTGTAAGATTACATAACTAAATTTCATGTTGTATCAACCGCGTACTCGCAATTATCCTCGATGATATCGTCGTCGCTCGATGATACATTTATATCAGATAGTGAGTTCTCAGCGGTGGTAAGTATTTATGATTCTGCGATGTCAAAATTAGAAATACAACATGAGTATAATAACAATGACAACACCGCAGGAATTACTTCAACGTATAGTCTAGAACACAAACCCAGTACAAACCAGCATGATCTCAATAACCTCAACCAATCCTGAATTCAGTGTGAATTTCCCTATTCCGATTCCCGTGAAGGAGATAGCGCTAGCAAAACTACGAGTATACCATAGTTGGCCTAATATTAGGCCGGTAGCATTTGGCGGTCAACAACCGAATAACAGCTTAGTATTTGCGAATAAAAATTGTGAAGACGGAACTCCAGACTGGAACGTTGTTTCGATACCATCAGGATCCTACCAAATCGAACAATCAATACTGAATTTCAGCGTAGAATAAAATCCATTACTGGAACAGAATCGAAAATCGCTATAACAGTCCACAAGCCGACGTTATCATCTGCCATTGAGATAAACTCACCTAGTTATGTCGTAGATATCTATCAGAGTTCTATAAGGACAATACTGGGGTGGCCTGAAATCTCACATCGGACAGCTTATCAAATACCCGAACCACAAAAATCTGATTATATCACCGACAGAATAAAATCTGATAATCCAATAAAAAGCTATAACGAATACAATAGTCAAAAATTTTCACTGAAATAGACGATGGCGTTGATAGATATTATCAAACTCGACAAGATGAAATCGTTAAAAATTTCACAGTGATGACTAATGATTTTGCGTTGCTGTTAGTATCTCTCGAGTCTGGTACTCTTACCCGAGATGAATTTATCAGTGTTGTGGAAACATGTAATAGAATCATCGATGACATGGAAACATATAATTTACGAATTATTCAAGAGGTATTAGGTGACAGTAATCCTAAAACAAAAACAGAATTTGCAACGAAGTATAATATAGATATAAGATATATTCCTTATTTCAAGATTCCAGGACATAATGTCCCAGTAATAAAAGAATCTCTTAGACACGCCATCGATGAAGGTTTCATATAAATTAATGACGCATGGAAGAAATCGCCACAATCACAAAAAAAAAAACAATACTCAAACATAATAACGACCCAGACGGAGGCGGCAGACATATCGCGCCGCTAAATGTGAATATATCCTCAGTGATTACATTGAATTTAGTATGTGATGTTATCAAAGGAAGCTATCAAATAAATCTCGAGCGATCAAATCAAGCTCAGCAGGGATATATTCTATATTCATTTGCACCAACAGCTCCTCCAGGATTTCTAATTATTGAGATCCAACTAATCCAATCTATATGCGATGTCATAATAATTCGCTAACAAGAATTAATTTTAGACTCACTGACCAGTCTAATAATCTGATTGATTTACGAGGTGAGGTTCTACAAATTAGTCTGTTTGTGAAATCGTATCCATCATAGAAGCTTCCAAGGTCTCTAAAAAAATAAAATATGAAGTGATCTCATAACCCCTTTTTTGGTTTTGAGACCCCTAATTTGACAAATAGGGCTCTAAAATCGTTAAGGCTCCATTTGGCAAAAGGAGACTTAAAATGTTTTGCTTAAAATCCAACCCAATTAGAGACGTCTGATCCGCCCGCTCTGCTGCTCTAGTAGACGCATCATCTAATTTTGTCGGTTCTCTTAAATTGTTAATACAGTTATTATTCATGTCTAGTTTTCAATTCGTATTTAGTTTCCTTACCTTATCATATTCCCTTGCTTATACCAAATCACATGACCTCATAAAGATATTAATGTAGGTGATTAATAATATTTCCGTCGTTATTAATATTGTTTTAAACGACTGATTAAACGGGTAAATTAATTATCTTATTTTTCAGTCTTCATCCTTAAGGATATATATTAATGTTGGTAATATAAATATAAAACAGTATTCGCTATTTATCAATCGTATTTAGTACACAAGAACTAGCTTTTATCATTTTTCATTAAAAGAGATTGAACCGCGGGCAATCCAGGGTTGATAAACACAATGAACATAGCTCAAGCTATTTTTGCAGAGTTGTAAAGTATAGACAAACATTTAGATAAATGCAAACCACACTAACATTTCAAACACGTCACAAACGTCGTTATTTTTTGTACTGCTTGCCTACTACCCTTTTTATTTTATTTACTGGTTTAATAATCTGCTGTTTCTTTCATGATTTGAATTTCTCCACTGGAACCAATTCTGAAGCTTCTGAATGCTCTCACATTTTCATTTTTTCTTTTTCAATTTATTGTGACACTCTGAAGACCAATGTATTGTTCTTCATAATTGTAACATATATCTTTAGTTTCATGTTTGGGTCTGATATTGTCTGTATTAGATATTCCGTTTCTATGACGTTCTGGACATTCTGTATCGCTGTGCCCAATCTCTTAACAGACATAGCATGTATCTAGATCTTTATTTCGCTAGGAAGTAGATGCTATAAGTATGTTTTTGAATGAGATGTGAAACTCTAACTCAAACTGTAATCTGTTCTGGCTCTTCCATCTTTACAGACTGAAACTGAATTATTGAAAAGGGATATAGAGTAAAACAAACCACAGACAAATCGAATTCGAATCGTCATGAAAAGATTACACATTTCAAAACTCGTTTTGTAGCCCTTGGGATTATTCTCACATTTGACATGCTTACAAAATAACTTTCAGAGAATTAAAAACCACTAATTTCAATAGTCAAAGTCTCACATTCCTGCAGAGAAAGGAGCTGTCTTCATTCCGGACTAATTGAGTATGTCGTGACTCCCAAGCGCTTTCTGTTTCATACGACGAGATGAATCTTTACCTTAACTGCTGCACAGGCTTCGTCATTAAAGTAATAAAAAGAGAGAGAGCGTTTCATGACAGATAAATCGTTGCTGCCAGAGTATTCAAATATAATATGCTACAATCATTGCTACCAGAGTATTCACATATAATATGCTACAATCATCGCTACCAGAGTATCCACATATAATATGTTACAATCATTGCTACCAGAGTATTCACATATAATATGCTACAATCATTGCTACCAGAGTATTCACATATAATATGCTACAATCATCGCTACCAGAGTATCCACATATAATATGCTACAATTATTGCTACCAGAGTATTCACATATAATATGCTACAATCATTGCTACCAGAGTATTCACATATAATATGCTACAATCATTGCTACCAGAGTATCCACATATAATATGCTACAATCATTGCTACCAGAGTATTCACATATAATATGCTACAATTATTGCTACCAGAGTATTCACATATAATATGCTACAATCATTGCTACCAGATTATTCACATATAATATGCTACAATCATTGTTACCAGATTATGATTTCTAACCGGTTTACCTGGAATTTTGACAGGAGACATCGACATCGTGCACTCTCGCCAGTACAGAGGTTTAATCAAATATAAAGTTTTTTTCATCGGCCAGCTTGAACTATTATGAATTGCTGCATGGTTGCCACGGAATACTTAAGTTTTCTTAATATCATACATGTGATGTTTTCACGATGATTGAAGAACGTCCCTTGACACGAATGTGGAGAAGTGTCGAGATGTTTCATGTACTCGATTGTAGATACCGATTGGTAAAAGTGTACAATTTTTTTTTTTTCAACCACAGAACAATATCAACAGGATGGCAATACCTGTACATCGATTATTTCAGGTTATCAACGAATTTCTGAAACTGAAAGAAGCCAGCTGTTTGTGTTCCTGGTTCAGAGAAAGAGATCAATTCACGCAAGATTATCGATTCTAAGAAGGAATCGTTTTAAAAAGTGGCACAATATCCAATATTGTCAAAGACCGAATACTTGGATCTATGTCAGTAGCTTCAGCTCGACAATTAAGGAAAGCTCGTTAAACATGTGAAAATCATACGGAGAGATTTGATCTTGGTGAATTAGGATGTCCTTATTGGTTCTGTCCCACCCGACAAATTGTCAATGACATCAGTTTTGCTTACGTGATAGCCAATACCCGTTTAAAAGCTGTTCTCTGCGTTGGAATCTTTAGGATACCGCGTACGTTTGCTTGGAAACCGATAGTTTTATCTAAATTGATTGTCCTGCCAGCTATCAGCAATACATCGAATACTGTAGTGCAGGAAGATGGACCAACTAATCTTGTTAGTGGTATACCTTTACATACCGCTAGCAATACCGAGACAATAAGGAAAATTCTCATGAAACATAAAATAAAAGGACTAACATTAACCTATCGTTCGATTCAAACTGCTAACTTTGACTTACTGAAAATGCCTTAAAGTCAGGTCAATCGTGAGACGTTAGGTTACAGTCGTCTACTTTCACACGATTGTACGTGGATCCGATTATTAAACATTCATTAGACCCTTGGGAAAAGTACGAGAAATGACTGCAAAATCTCGATAACAACACGGTACCCTACTGGTACCGTGTCCCAGTTTAGTAAAAGAGAGTATATCACCAGACAAAAACAGATAATTCTGAATTCAATACCGATACAGTATGACGGATCTTCTTGATGCCAAGTTCAGTGAATTGGAGTCTGATACTTTTCTATGCCACAGGATGAATAGAGTTCCTTTTGACATTATGATGTCATCCATACATTTGCAAACCACTTGGATGCCATAAGATAATGCAAATCACGAAACAAAGAAGAATAAACTTTTCTAAATATGCGCTTGACTATTTTTAATTTGCCAGTACATGTCATACGACACAAAATAAACGACCCAAATATATGGATGTTCTCAGTTCCAACGCTTTAGCGAGTGCAGGATTAATCTACTTGGGATGAGGATACTAAGTATAGTGTTTCTGATTTAGTGTGATGACCCGCGTCTGGGAGGATACAGATTCAGCTTTACTTGATTATGCTAAATGATCTCTGTAGTGATAATGTGATATATTGTGTTACCGCATATATCGCTTAGAAGACTAGTCCAACTCCAAACTGTACAGACCCATATCTGCCGGCGCTACATGCATCGACATATCTGGGTCCGTGCAGTATGTTATGGGTAATAAGCAGAACAAACAACATAGACTTTGATCTGCAGGCGCATTGTGATAAGGCATCGCAGGATCTTTGCTGCTTGTACTCGACTAATAAGCGAGTATATAGGTATGTTCTTGGTCATTATCTGAGAATTATCAAATGTACTCCAGAATTATTATTGCATCCTTCATTCGTAAAGTCATAGACGAAAGATTAAATAATCAAAGCAAACCAGGAAACTATATGTTAATAAGTTTTTTCCTTGGCTATCTGGTTGAGTAAAATCGAATTATCAACCGTTTCTATTCCATGACCAAAAAGTAGTTGTGACAAAACTGAATTTGTCAACCGTCTGGATCATCCTCTATAATGTATTGTGTGATGTTACAGTGTATTGCAATCCATCTATATGTTGCTAATATAATGTCAAAGAGAATCCATTTTGTTTGTAGCATGGATTCTTTGCGAAGACTCTGGGATTGTGTCTAACTTTAGTCACTCATCATGTCATCTTTGTTCACATGATCAGTGAAAGCCAACCTAAACTTTGGTTTAGATAATACGGACATCATTTGTTTTAATGCAAATGATATTTACATTACTCAAAATTGATTTCAACAAGGTCAAGTGAACATAAAGGACATCACACATGTACTCCTAGAGCTTATGGAAAACGAAAATTAAATTGACTTCTTGCCAAACTGGATTCGCTCTAAACAACACAACGCGCCATTGACAGAGGCTATTTACAATTGGACAAAATAATTGTGTCGAGTCACAGGATAAGTGCATAGACATGACCCACTTGAATATGAATTAGAAGAGTATAAACGGAGAAGTGTTAAAATGGATTTTTTCATTCCCCGGTTTACAAGGATTGACCAAAACAGCTGACTTGTACCATATCACTTCACCGTATACAGCATGTATTTGGCATTCAGAATATAGCCTTACAGTTATAGTTCAAGTCCTACTTAGTCAACATGACACAACTTGTATCTGCAAATCGAATACATTCCAGCCCAGTTGATCTATGTTCTCTTCATTCAATAAACCCAGCCGCTTTCAAGTGTCATAGATCATCACCCAGTGTCTCACCAATTGTACGCTGATGACACCCAATTATGCAAGTATAGCCACCCAACTGAAGTTGATGCTACCATCCATGGAGTAAAGAGGTGCATTTCTGATGTGAAATCATGGATGACATGTAACAAACTGCAGATGAAACATGATAAAACTGAGGCCATTCTGATCACAACACAAATACTGTCTCATTCACATCCTTTACCTCAGACAATAAATATCAGCAACACCAACATTAAATTCACACAGTCGTTATGAAACCTAGGTGTTACTCTATACAGTTCTCTCCCATTGCACCAACATGTCATGAACATATGCAAGTCTACATATCTTGAACTGAGACGCATCAGTTTCATTCGCAAATATCTTTCTGTTGATGCCATTAAATCACTTGTGTGTTCATTAGTACTTTCAAGACTGGACTATTGTAACTCAGTTCCGTCTGGAACGTCACAATATCTACTCCAGAAACTTCAAAAAGTTCACCACACAGCTGCTCGGATCATCTTTAGAGTACATCGATCAGGGCACATCTCGCCACTGCTCTGTACCATACACTGGCTATCAAACACAAAATTTTTTCTCTGTGCTATGTTTCACTGATAGACTCCAGTCCAACATACCTATCCGGCCTCACCCATGTGTATACACCATTAAGATCCTTACACTCTTCTTCTGACAATCGTATACTCATTGTTCCCACTATTAAATAAACGAAGTCATATGGACTACGTTCTTGTACATACCAGGGCCCGGCGATGTGGAACATATTGCCCATTGAAATTATACACAAAGACACAGTGGTCTAATTTAAGAGTGCTCTTAAAACTCACCTTTTTTCTCGACTGCAGGAACAAACTTAGAGACCTAATAATGTTTTGTATCTTATATGTTTTCAGCATGTTTTTTATGTTTTCCGATTTCATGTTTTTTGTGTTTTGTTTTTCTGTAGTGTAGTCATATCATTATAGATGTTTTAAACCTCTTAGAGCTTCTAAAGATTAGGCGCTATACAAAGTTCTCATTGTTATTATTATTATTATTATTATTATTATTATTATTATTATTATTATTATTATTATTATTTGCATCTTCAACACGGACTTGTACCACAGACTTCTAAAGTAGATCTATTTGCATTTACAAAAACATATTTGTACCATTCAAACTTTAAGACAACCTATTTGCATTTTCAGAACAGACAAGTACCATTCACTCCTTAAGACAACGTATTTGCATTTTAATTCAAACTTCTACCATGCATTCTTAAGAGAACCTATTTGCATGTTCAACACAGACTTGTACTATTCACTCCTTAAGACAACCTATTTGTATGTTCAGTATAGACTTTTTCATTTTCTTATCGTTTGTTGGTTGGTTGTTTATTGTTCTTAATATCACAGTACAAATGTAAGAAGATGGCAATGCACATTCTGTCACTGGGAAACGAATCAGTACGACCATTTTAATTTTGTTTGTGACATTATTGGTTTTTATTTTAAAAACAAGATGGGAGCCATTTAATTGTTGGATAGGTCTAGTATTGCATTATAGGTTTTAAAACAAAGCATTGTGTTATGAACGTTGATACATTATTGCCTCAGATACCGTATTAAACTTACGTTTGATGAAGCAAAGTTTAGTTTTCTTTAAAAACATTTAAACGTATTTAATTTTTCTTCTTAATTTGCATAGGTGATACTATCATTTTCACTTTAATTTCTTTCTTCATAAGTAAAACCATTGATCCGTCTCTCGTATATCCTGTACACACCCTCCGTAAGTTAATATTATTAATCTCTTTACTACGTTACCTTAACAAATATTGAAAACTCCATTTAGGTTATTGGCTTTAAAATGTTGATATATCTGTGAGTATCGGATTATTATTATTTGAAAGAATGCCATATATGAATACGTCTTTCCTTTCTCTCTCTTGATAATGAATTGTCAATACATTACAGTTACATTGCAAGCATCAGTTTCAAAAGATGTTTTCGCATACTATGTCAAGATTAAAAGAAGCGTATGGCTTCTCAGTTTGCATTTCAAACGATTGGCCGAATGTGACTTAATTCTTTGGTTCCACTATTTACTCTTAATTTCTAATTCGTTTCGAAACTCTAATATAACAGAATGTTGCTTCAGTTGTAACTGTTAAACAAAACGTTTCATTCCATGAATGAAATTACAAATGTTCTTATTAAGAATTTCATACCAATTGCAGGATTTCTCTCTTTGTAAATATTTTTATGTTAGTTTCTTTTTCTAATTTTTATTCTGAGCAGTCGACCTTAGAGTCCATTCAATAATCTGTATACAAGAAGTGTGTCCACAAACACTTTACTGCATTAGCCTTCCGTCAAGATAGACACAAACTGTTTACGTTGATGTATCAGAACATTGTTGCAAACTAATTTTTAATATTATACAAGCAAAATTACAATGGACTCATTAGATATTTGGCTTGAAAGATACTAAGATTATTGATAGTTAACTGTTTCCTTTCCAAAGATTGATACACGAATATTGCAGAAAGTTAAATTTAAGAGTGACTAAACATCCTAAGTATGGTATCATGTGTACAAATTAAAAATCGGCAAAAAACACTCTACAAACATATATGACGCGTGCTTTGTAGTTAACATGATGGAGAGTAATAATAAGACGATATACAGTTTTTCTGAGACTACAATTTCGAAACGTTTGGTTTAATCACCTTAAATGTCTGTGAAATTTTTGCTTCATTCAAATTGAATCATGCAGACTTATTACGATCTTCAAGTTAAGCGATGTAGGCGGATGTTATTTCATTAGTCATACCAAACTATGCATTTTATTCCAATTAGCTTTTCCAAACAATGCATGTTGGTCCAATTAGTCATGCAAGTTGTTTTTATTAGTCATCCCAAACTGAATCTAAATATTTGAGTATATACAAACATATGCTTTCCAGAACATTTTTAATGATATTGGAGTCGGTTTAATTTCACTTTCAATGTTAATATTAAAATCATTTTCTTGGGCGGAAAAAGCGTGCTCTATTCTTTTCAGATAGTCGAAGGAGCCGTGGTGACTCAACAGCCATATAAAGGTATGTCGGCCATTGAGTTGAATCCTTGAGTAAAGCATTAAATAGTCTTCAGTGTGATACTTTACCTCCATACACCAACCAAACAATAACTAAATTCAATCCAATATATGTTTATCATAAACTTTATGGAATTAGTAGTGTTAATTTCATCTTGTACCTGTACAACTAATTTCTGAAAACATTTCACGTTGGTCCTCCTCTACCAACAGTTAACCACTTCCTGTTGCAGTTGGCATGTAAGAAAAATGGAAGCATTTATTCTTTCTTTACTTTAAATATTGATCAAAATCATTACCGTTTGAAACCTCAGCCTCAAACACGTAAATATGGGGCTTGGCATGTTTGGTTTGTGCGTCTAACGCGTTTTTCAGCGCATGCTAGGATAGATAGCGACCAGTATATTTTGTAGAGGAAAAGCCCGGAAAGACAGGATAAGTACCACTGATCCACCGGAAGTTACTCGCGAGATTTATCACACATCAACATTGTCTAAGCCGAGACTCAAACCCACACTGACGCAGGTGACATATGTGACATATGATCTATGAAAACGATCCCCTAAGACCACTCGGACATCCAATGCCAAGTTTATTATATATTTAAATCATACCTTAGTGTCCAACTATTCTCTTAAATTTGAAATATAGTCATTATAATGTTTGCATACAACCAAAAATCTACAATTGAACATAATCTTTTTTATCATGCATTGTTATCAGACAACAAATGTTGGATGTTAACTGATATTTGGCCATAAATTCTGCTTTATATTAAAAAGCCCAGAAAGCCAAGTAAGTATTAAGAATAGAAACAGAAGGCGAATGCACGTATGATAACATAACAAGACAATAAATGATGACGACATAGTTCATGTCCACTTCCGTAAAACATCTCTAATAAAAGCAAACGAAAGACTGTTTGCAAGGAGACTTTGGACAAATTTGGAATCCTAATCAGTTATAAATTGCATTCCCACGTCATAAATAGCCTGTAAAAGCATGATTCAAGGGGAAAAACATGCAAAACTGAAATTTGCGCAAACGTTTTATATAATCTGCTATATGTATATGGTTCATTTTCTGAAAATGTGTACCTTTCATTCTTACTCATTACAAAGAAAGTTATGAAAAACTTATCATATCTCCCGATTCGTCTAGCAAAGAACAACGCTCTTCCCACTCCCTCACAAATAGCGGATGTGGCATCATTTGAGACACTGTGTATACACCGGCATTGTTACGGCTTTATTTATTTTTGTTGTCCTTCAACTTAATCACTTGCTAAGTCTATACAATTTTTAATCTTTCTAATTTTCCATTTGATCAACTTCACTTCTGCACTTCTTTAAAAAGAAGTGGTATCTGTCCCATTTGCTCTGCTCTTCAAATCATCAGATACATTTTATTTTGAAACATTAGAGCGGGTGTAAGCATGCTGTGATGTCTGCAGTTTTCTATATGAAAGAGCTCCAACATAATAACCAAAGTCATCCTGAGATGACTTTATGGCATGGACTTCTATAATCTGAAATCGACTGAATTAGTGGTGACCGTCAATTAACCAAAGGGTCATAATATCATCACTGTACCATAACAATTTATTTTGAATTTTCATTTAGATTTGTTAACTATTGACGAATAATACTTGACCTCGATAAAAACATCATTGAAACTCAGAAAATGCAGTCGCTACTGAGTTCAACATCATTTAGTTTATTTTTTTTATTTCTTAGTGTTTATAATTTTATTTTTTTCTCAATAAATCAAACTATTTAAAGTTGAACGGGAAGTTAAAAAAATATGTAGCTACTAAATAATTAGGTTTACGTTATTTTATTATATGTAACAACACCATGATCACGCGTACTAACGGGATTTTGTTACCTTAAATACATGTTTGAACTGCTCGAGGTACTTGGGACATTTGTTTGTTTGTTTGTTTAGCTTGATTAGGATTTTTAACGTAGCTTTAACAATGTTTCAGTCATATCGCTGCGATGTCTGCAGTGAGGCAGTTTATAGTGATGACTAGCATTGGGGCATCATGCCGCAGACATGTAGCATGAAGTCCCACCCAGTCACATTATACTTACACCAGGCCGACCAGTCCTAACACTAACCTCTTAATGATGAGCGTCAATCGAAGTGGATGTAAGTACCATTTTGTACGTCTTTGGTATGACTCGGCCGGGGATCGAACCCACGACCTCCCGCTGCCACAGAAGCGGTTTACTTGGGACATAATGAGAAGATCATCTTTAGCAACAAATTTAAATGTCACGTTAAAATTCTGGACAAAATTGAAATAATATTTTACATGGTCCGAATCATATTGGAAATTTGGAAAATCAGCCAGATATATAGGTCGAATCAGTCAACAATTTGTACCGAATCAGCCTGGTCCGAGTTTGAGAGTAATTACCACATTAACGAATACTGTTAGTATAATATTTGTATCAATCAAGAAAGTTACCTGCAACAGTTGCTTAAAACAATATTTATCGTGGTGTTCTGGTATGTTTTGTTATAAGAAATATAACGAGATTATATAAACACACCTACTTTCAATTATAGGTGAGTTGTTTTTCTATTATCGACATTACACAAACAAGATGGAAGTAGCATATAATCTAGAAAATGTATTCAATAATGCACAGTAGTTCTTCGTTTTTGTAGATATCTAAAAAACAAAGTGAAATATTCTTCCTTGTTTTGCTTTTGTTTTTTTTTTTCGATCTGACTTCGTTTCCGTTTCCCTTCTGAAACGATCTGGAGTTGCACACGTATGGAGTTTTCTTCCTTGTACAGGAGAGCCAATACCTGATAATAACATACATCATTCGTGTATTCAACTAATGCGTGAACCACTATGTGGCAGCATCTTTGTTGCGAACAGTATAGTTCTAAGGTACACATTTCTATCTTTCAAATAATTTATATATTTCAAAGATACATATTAAACAGGTTTTCTGGATGACAAGTTTTGGGGTAACTTCTCCAAACATTTGGGGCGACTTCTCCAACCACTCTGGGGCGATTTCTCCAGATACGTTGGGGAGAGTTCTCCCATTGCGAGTTCTCCATGAGGCGAGTTCTCCCAACGCTAGTTCTCCATGGGGCAGGTTCTCCATATGCCTTTAATAATGCAGTCAAGCGTTCTATGGTGTATTGAGTTATCATAAAGCCTTCTCTCTTTAATTTGATCGCCCATACAGATCTCCTTTTAGGGTTCTTTGGAAATGTCAAGAAAAAGAATTATCTGTCCGGAACTGCTATTATTCACACAATTTAGAGCTCGTATTGAACCATCTTGTTTCTCCTTGACACTTCGCTGCACAAACTGAATGCGGCTCTTATACATTAATTGTCTTAAATGACGTCACATCCTGTTTGTATGGAACGGAGCTAAAACATTCGTGGCAGGGTCTTTCCGTTTGATCTCGGAATACAGGACAGTATTTTAAGAAATATAAGTGCAAATACAATAGATGCAAATAGTCAGGTTAGATTATAAACACAAAGCACTAAATATCCTTCTATTTACAATAAAATTATGCAGGATGGGATTTTTGTCCAATTTAAGTTCTATCCCTAGCCACGCAAGAGCATACATGTCGATCCTAACTCAAGTGACACTTTCAAGGTCTTAACAATGACGATATATCCGTTTTGAAATCACTTGAGTTGCATATTTCGGTCAACTACCATGTCTCTTACATTTACCTAACATTTGATATGTTGGCATTCGTTTAATTTTTCACCTACATCTAAGTACATATTTAATCAAAGTGTCTGCTCCCATGTCCTCGAAAAATAAACCCTAGTCCAAACTACACTTACTTTAGCAGGTATTAAAAAGATGAAATTCTCCACATTACGCAATGCCAGCTTTTGAAGGTGCCATGAAATGAATTAGAAAATAGATAAAAAGTTAAAGATTTTATCGACTCGGGTTTTATTACAATTTATTTTTGAATTCCAGGAAGTGAAACTGATTTAAGTAAAACTAGCAGTTTTTTTTTTTTTATATCGGAGCACATCTGAAGTAAGGCCAAACTGTACACTCTTTTACCCATTTTGGACCTACCTATTATAAACTAAAATAAATGGAAAAGTTAATTGAATCTAATATATACAAGGTCTTTTTAACTAACCTGGGAAATAATTAAACTCGATGCAAAGTACGAACTTTTAGAGTGCCAGGGATTTCCAATGTTCTAATAGTAGAGTTTAATAAAACTGAAATAATTTAAAACTTTCTTTCGTCTTTCTTGTATTGCATGCTTGTAAGTTATTCTGAATTCGTCCATTATGTAAATTTTCATGACATAAAATAAGCTGTGTTGTTCTTGGGATCAAGAGTTTAGTTTGTCGCATTAACTTTCGGGATTTCTTTCATCTTCTTGATGTAGATCTAAATAAACCAGAATAATATCTATTTTGTCACAAGGAGATAACAGTGGGAAAAGCAATTTAATTAATTAATTTATAATAATAATAAATAAACAGTTTTATTTTATTTGTAGCATACGTTTTCACACAATGCCACTTTAAATATGCAAACATGTAAAAGATAAGTGTGGTGGATCATGCATGCATTTATTCCCAAAGAGATTGTCTCATAAAGGGGGGGGGGGATCGCGACGAATAATGATTCAAATATTATTTTGAGTAGGTACTGGATATGATTTGCACCTCCTACGGTGCATCAGTTTGTAATTTCATATTTTCCGCATGTATTTCTCCCATTTTTAACCAGGATGTAAAAACTAGTTCCATGGTGTTTGCGCCAGCTTCAGATGTTTATTACCTTAATACCTTTCTTTAATATTCGTATTCGTATTAGGATTCAAAAGGCTTAGTTTCCTTTCAGAGGTAAATACACGTTCAGGGTTAGAGAACAACAAATCATTTTTTTTTCTTGTTGAGAGAATCTAGAGACAAAAGTTTTAATTTCCTTAATTCCACGCTGCAGTCCCTTCCCATCGTAATTTCAAGGTTAAATAAGGAACGTGTCATTTGAAGTCTTTTAATAATTATTATTTCATCTGAAGTTCACCAAGCTGGTACAGTTCTTTCTATCTACTTCTCTATTTTGGGAGCTGGAGGCGGAAGATATGAAATTATTGTGGGCTTCAGGCAGTATTAGTTTGATTTTTACATGCACAGCGTAAGTGTAATTATTGTCGGTTTGAACTAGGTACAGAAAACCTGCTTTTGCTACAACATCTATTAGAATTAGCCGGGCAGTCAAGGAACTCTCCTGACAAAACATTCAAACGTCTAGAGCATTACTGTGCACTATGCCTGCGAAACACATAGATACAAAACCGTGATATGCTTATGTGCCATGCTAACCATTTTAAGTGTATTTTGTGATATGTTCTAAAAAATAACAATATTTTGGAGGTTACGTTAACTCACTCACATGCTAACTTAAGAGTCAGATGGGCACTTGAGTATGGGTAATGAGCAAATGGGTACGGGAGTATGGGTAATTGGCAAGTGGGTACGGGAGTATGGGTAATGGGCAAATTGGTACGGGTGTATGGGTAATGGGCAAATGGGTACGGGTGTATGGGCAATGGGCAAATGGGTACGGGAGTATGGGTAATAGGCAAATGGGTACGGGAGTATGGGTAATGGGTAAATGGGTACGGGTGTATGGGTAATGGGCAAATGGGTACGGCTGTATGGGTAATAGGCAAATGGGTACGGGAGTATGGGTAATGGGCAAATGGGTACGGGTGTATGGGTAATGGGCAAATGGGTACGGGTGTATGGATAATTGGCAAATGAGTACGGGTGTATGGGTAATGGGCAAATGGGTACGGGAGTATGGGTAATAGGCAAATGGGTACGGGAGTATGGGTAATGGGCAAATGGGTACGGGTGTATGGGTAATGGGCAAATGGGTACGGGTGTATGGGTAATGGGCAAAAATGGGTACGGGAGTATGGTTAATAGGCAAATGGGTACGGGAGTATGGGTAATGGGCAAATGGGAACGGGAGTATGGGTAATGGGCAAATGGGTAGGGGTGTATGGATAATTGGCAAATGGGTAATGGTGTATGGGTAATGGGCAAATGGGTACGGGTGTATGGATAATTGGCAAATGGGTACGGGAGTATGGGTAATGGGCAAATGGGTACGGGGGTATGGGTAATGGGCAAATGAGTACAGGAGGCTCGTCTTCACTCAGGTTCAAGTTATTGCACAGTATTATCACATCAATTTTTAGTATGGTAGTAAAAAATATTATATCCTGATATTCTCGTTATTTGTATCTTTAAAATATACGGATATCTATCCTTATTTCTAAGAAAGGTGCTTTCTGTAGAACTTTGCAGTTCGTACGACAATTGGTCTTTGGTATTTTTACAAACTTGAATATTCTGTTTAGATCATTATCTATGTATGTATGTAAAATATGTAAAAATGTGATGTATCAATAACTGCATCTTCTCCGGACCTGCAAAGAATTCAATCTATCTACTGACATGCAAAGAATTCAATCTATCTACTGACATGCAAAGAATTCAATCTATCTACTGACCTGCAAAGAATTCAATCTATCTACTGACATGCAAAGAATTCAATCTATCTACTGACATGCAAAGAATTCAATCTATCTACTGACCTGCAAAGAATTCAATCTATCTACTGACATGCAAAGAATTCAATCTATCTACTGACATGCAAAGAATTCAATCTATCTACTGACCTGCAAAGAATTCAATCTATCTACTGACCTGCAAAGAATTCAATCTATCTACTGACATGCAAAGAATTCAATCTATCTACTGACCTGCAAAGAATTCAATCTATCTACTGACATGCAAAGAATTCAATCTATCTACTGACATGCAAAGAATTCAATCTATCTACTGACATGCAAAGAATTCAATCTATCTACTGACCTGCAAAGAATTCAATTTATCTACTGACATGCAAAGAATTCAATCTATCTACTGACATGCAAAGAATTCAATCTATCTACTGACCTACAAAGAATTCAATCTATCTACTGACATGCAAAGAATTCAATCTATCTACTGACATGCAAAGAATTCAATCTATCTACTGACATTCAATGAATTCAATCTATCTACTGACATGCAAAGAATTCAATCTATCTACTGACCTGCAAAGAATTCAATCTATCTACTGACATGCAAAGAATTCAATCTATCTACTGACATGCAAAGAATTCAATCTATCTACTGACATTCAAAGAATACAATCTCTCAAGACATACATAATCTGAGAAACACAATATGTTGGCGAAAATGTTGATCTCATGAAACGAATGAATATGAACAACAGTTACATTCGCAACAAAATCAATGCCACAGTCACCAACCAATACAGCTCAAGTAAACCTTCAGTATAGTCGCTCGAGACTTTCTCTACAAACCCAGGCACAATAAACGTTGCCGAATTTAGTGTTTCGAATTCCGATACTAATACCGATACTAATTTTTGTCATCTTTTTTGTACGACACGTTTAGCCCAATCATCTAGTATGAATCAAATATTCAAGATTTATTAACCGTTTTCATATACATTTAACATTTCGGCAATTTAGTTTCATAAATATTCATGAACTTGCTTTTTTACCTTTTGGACTGATAACATACTTTAAAAAATATTTTAGATGAAATTGGTCATATAAGAACCATCAACAACATCCGTCGCTTTCACCTTTTCTGAAATTATTCGCTCTTCTCTATCCGTATCCACGAAATTAATTTTTTGAAAATATTTTAAAAATCTTGCAATGCAATAATGTGATCAGATTTATTCTTGCCAACAAAATCTATCATATATTCCAATATTGCTTTGGATCTTTTACTTATAGAATGTGTATTTTCCTTTGCAATTGATTCTGTTAACGACAGAAATGCTTTGCACAAGTTTTCGTAATCTTTCTACTAATTGGTAGCAGACCGCTCCAGTGGTCTAGTGGTTACAGCATCCGCCTAGGATGCGTTAGGTCTTGGGTTTGATCCCCGACCGAGAGAGAGGGAGGGAGGGAGGGAGGGATAGTGATAGAGAGGGACAGAGATATAAACAGATAGACAGATAGATAGAGATACAGATGACAGACAGATACAGACATACAGAGAGACAGACATACAGACAGAGAAGGGTCTTTGGATATTTTAATATTCATCTTTAATTACTAATAATTAATATTTAGAACATTATAGTACGTTTACGAAACAACAATGTCAAAATAATACATCACAGTACAACGTAACTGAGAAATGTTACGGAGAATGTCGATATGCTTTGCATTTTTGTATCACTTATAAACACTGTTGATAAATCCCAAGGAAAGAGCACACATATCGTTACCACCAATCATATTCATGTAGGTTACTAGGTGTTATTCTAATTCACGGTTTCGATCAAGCCAAAATTCCGTTCACACATTCTGCTGCTTGTTGCTTGATTACTATTATTGATTCACCCTCTACTTTAGAAACTGATATATTATAGAAACTATACAGTTCTTTAAAGTCGCGTATGTCATCTACTGGGGTAAGATGGCTAACCGGAAGCTATATCTAATCCAGATCATCTTTCTTTATAGATTATCTGACTGTATTATATTTAATTATTACAGAAGGCCCACCCTGGCTTTTTGTTAGAAGTTGAAGTAGTAATAAAGAGATGCAAAGATAAGAGCCCCCAGTCAGCGATTCCGACAGTTAAATTACTAAATACACAAAAGGTGAAATTCAAATAAACAACAATTTAATACCATTCAATAACATATTTTAATTTCTCAAACGAAATTCAATAATTAAAACCCTATCACTCGTCTTTTACTCGACCAAGTGACGGCCATTGTATCATCTGACTTAGTGTGATATATTTCCTTCCTGTAATGTGTTTCTACTCATCTGTATTAATCTTCTCTTGACTAGTACTCCAGTTCCCCTCCATTCCATCAACGTCTGCCTTCGTTTTCTCCTTTCTTTGTTTCCCAGAGACTCGTAGCCAACTGTACTGGGGCTTTTCACTTCTCTGTTTCATGCAGCTCCTCTGGTCCCTAAAGGCTTCCTGTATTAACCACACAATGGCATTAGCATATTCATCTAGCTATCTAGATTCACACAAAACAGCAATCTATCATTAGATAAGCCATTACCTTCTTTGTTCACGCATTCATGCAGATCAAAATACCCATACTCTCTGATATGGTGTACACGGTATCAACTGCTTATCATGCTTATGTCAAAAGATTTCATCACATCGGTATATATAGATTCTCAATCTTATTATCCAGAACAATCTGACATAATCAGACGCATTTCTGTACATTACACATCTACAAAGTGTACACAGATATCCACATATCCACGCACTGATATATCCTTACACATGATACTCCTACAACGTATACACAAATAGTCAAATATCCCTACTAAATAATGTTGCCCACTGCAACCATTACACAAAGTTATAATTCAATTCATCATTTGCAAATCTAGAATATTACATTAATAAATGCACGAGGTTACTACGAGTTAACCAAAGAGCGAATTACAATATTTATTCTTTACATAAACATTGCTCATATCTCAAAATATGCATGTAGATCAAACACTACAGATGAATCAAACAATACAAATGAATTAAACACAGAAAAGGAATCAAACCCTGGAAATAGTAATTCTACATACTAACGAGTCTAGTAATGAAGCATACATACTGCACATAATTAAAGTACAATTACTTTGCCGTAATAGATAACAACAATCGAGCAAATAAGTCACTGACCTGTCCGAAGCTCCTTTGTAATTCCCAGAATAACGATGCGATTCCAATGGTGGCCACACCTTGCTCAACTCCGAGTGGATGTCGATTCACCCATGGTTTACATATTTGGCAGACAACGTGACACTGACCAGACTTTCTTTACATTTTGATTTAAAGACAATACCAATTAAGTGATTGTTCTCGTTGCAAAGCATCTTCTTATTGTTGACACTTCTTAGCCCCATCCCATCCTATATAGCTGGTGTGGACATAGAGGTGACACCCTGTTTATATCTAAATGTGTATGGTGTAGGTGTTTCTTGTCCACCCAGTAAGATCTGTAGGTGTTTGTGTTTGTAAAACAATAATACATCTTCTTATCCCTTTCTGCCTTTTCAAAAAATCAACCAATTCATATCTATTGTTCAGGTAGCCATTGACAATGTACGTTCCAACTATATTATTGATGTAGCATCGTGGAAATAAAGCAACTGAGATGGTGTAAGGTGATTTTCATCCAGTCTACGCTTAGAATGTACCTTTCGTGACATTTTGTTATCAATTGACACTTTTTAATATAAACTGACATTGTCCCGTCTGTCCATATAATTAAATGATTTGATTTGTTTATGTCCACGCAGTTTAAAAGATTGCCTTCACCCGTCTGTATGCCCGTCTGTCAGTACGTTCATCCCTTTTTAACTTCCTATAGTTTTAAATGAATAATCGCAAAACCCGGAACAATATTTCTAATTTAATGTAAACGGGTGCGATATTTTGTTTCCAGCACCGACCCATCTTGGTCCAAGGGGATAAGTCCAAAGGGATAAGGGGATAAGTCCAAAGGTCAAAACGTGTTATTTCTGCCACAGTAGAATTCAATGAAGTTTTATATATGGAACCAACAACACGGGTCATAATATTTCAGATGGTAAAGACCAGTTCGGATATTCAGCTCCAATCTGGCGCCGGTGTCTATCATTAACAGCTGTCATTGTGCATGGGATCGATTTTTAAAAAAAAACAATGTATGTGTAAATTTAGCTAACCATGTTTGTCTGACGAATTGTTACATCAATCTTGTAAACAATGTATATACAAGTCTATATTCATAATCAAATAAAATCTATTTTAACTAATCGATACTATTTTCATCCGCTTAACTTCATCATATTCATACTCTGTGATAAACCTTATTCAGAACCTCTCCAGGCTAGACCAATAAAAACCTCACCAAACTATGCACTTTTTCTATACGTGATATGACCTGTAAGGAGAGGACACTCAAAATACCAGGTATGACACCCTATAGGTGATATGTCTTGTAGAGTGAGGACACGCAAAATACCATCTTACTATGTATCATTTTCTGCATAGGATACATCTTGGAAGATGACAGCCAAACTACCATTCTGTATGTGATATGTGTCCAAATTTGTGACAACCTGCGCCAGTAAAATTTTATAATATTGCTTAAACTAGACTCAGTCTGAATCTTATGCAGAAGAGTCACTTATTCCATGAGACATTTCAAATCTATAAAAACATATTGAACTATTCCTATAAATATGCATATAATTTCTAACAAAACACATTTACTATCTAAAACAATGCATGCAACACGGCTTCATTATTCTGCCTTCCACTTACAATCGGTTTTCTAATTTCAAAACGCAACAAACTTCAATATTTAGCATAGACTTTTGTTTATTCTACTATAATATCTTTAAAAGACCCCTATTTTTCTGCTATGCTTATAATTAGATACGAAGCATGCTACTCTATTTCATTTATGGTAATTCCTGATAACCCATGTCAAAATGGAGTACATGATTTCAAAGCAGTATTGTTGATAACGGAGATGAAGTATCATGCACATCATTGTTACAACGTTTATTTGATACTCGATTGTCATTCAGTCAAGAAGAAATATTTCACATGGGCGGTATATTTTGCTGTTGGTAAATTTGTACTTAACATCTGTGTAATTAATAAAGCATTTTCATAATGTTATCAGGTCTCCTCTATAGAGTTTTCAATTATTAAATTTAAATTTTGTGAGAATCGTATTAGTCAAGCACTCAGGATGTCACGTAAATGCTATTTAAAGGTAGCAAACAAGGCAGGAGAGACACGTTTATGCAGATGTGAATTTGTGTTTTTTATATAAATGATTCCTAGTAAATATATATATATATATATATATATATATATATATATATATATATATATATATATATATATATATATATATATATATATATATATATATATATATCATCTCATTATCATCATCATCAGGCTCTTGATCTAGTGTGGTCGTTGAGGTACTGTGCTGCTGAACATCTTACCAGTTCCCTCCACTTGTTTCGATAACGTTGCCAATGTATGTGTCTCGGCGAAACTTTTCCTGGTCCATTGTGTGATGCATGCTGCAAGTCCACTTTTTTCTCTGTCTACCTCTCCTTCTGCCACCCTGGACACTGCCCTGTAGGACTGTTGTGGATAGACTGTTGGCTCTAGTGACATAGCCATACCATTTCAGCTTTGTCTTTTTGACAGTGTTGAGAAGGTATTCATAATGGCCTACTTTGTACCTGATGGTGTTATGCACTTCTTCATTTGTGCAAGAGATGCCAAGGATGGTTCTTTAGTATCTCCGATCAAGTGCCTGGATTCTTCGTTGCAATTCTGTTGCCAGGGTCCAGGCCTCACATGAATACAAAAAGACTGAGATGACTAGTGCTCTCAATAGTCTGATTATAGTTTTCAGACATATATTCTTGTCTCTCCAGATGGGTCTTAGCTTTGACATATCTGCCGTTGTTTGTGCTGCTCGTGATACAATTTCTGCTCTTGATCCCTCTTCTGTGATTATGGAACCAAGAAATGTGAACTAACTCTCTGTTTCAAGCTCATGTACTCTAACTTTAATCATGGCTGAGATTTGTTTGCCACTATTTGTCATCAGCTTTGTCTTCTCGTCGTTTATTTAGGAGTGCTCTTAAAACTCACCTTTTTCGACTGCAGGGACAAACTTAGAGACCTAATAATGTTTTGTATCTTATATGTTTTCAGCATGTGTTTATGTTTTCCAATTTTATTGTTTTTGTTATTTGTTTTTCTGTAGTGTATTCATATCATTATAGATGTTGTAAAACGCTTAGAGCTTCTAACGATTAGGCACTATACAAAGTTCTCATTATTATTATTATTATTATTATTATTATTATTATTATTATTATTATTATTATTATTATTATTATTATTTCCATGTCAAATCTGGAAGGTGTTTCATCCAGGTTCATCACTAATGTGGCAAGTTCTTCTTCACTGCCTGCCAGCTCATCAATGTCGCCCTCCAATGCTGATTGTCCTACAGTGGTTTTTCAGGGCGTTGCTTATGATGCGCTCTAAGTAGATGTTGAAAGGCGTGGGATGTAGGAGACAACCGTGACACACTTCATCTGTTGTCTTTAACCCGTCCTCCACAAAACCTTGAGCAATTATGCGCTGGTAGCCTTGGCGTACCGCTGCTTGATGGTATTAGTCAACTTTTGACCCATGTTGTACTTCTTCTTAATTTTGGCCCACAATGTCTCATGCCACACTCTGTCAAAAGCCTTTTAAAATCTATGAACACATGATAGATGTCTCGTTGATGCTACGAGTACTTTTCACACAGAACCCTAAGATTGAATATTTGTTCTGTTGTGATTCTTCTACTCCAGAACCCTGCCTGTTCATCAGCGATTATTTATTCTGCTTGTGGGTTCAGTATATTCAAGATGATCTTCAGCATCATAAAAGAGCATGGCTGATCAAACTGATAATTCTGTAATTTTGGCACAGCTGGAGATTGCCTTTTGGGGGGAGTGTTATAATCAGTGACTGGGTCCACTGTGTTGGCCATTCGCCTGTTTGCCATATATTGTTGCAGATTTTTGTTAGTAGTTATATCACTGCTTCTCCACCATTCTTGATAGGTTCAGCTGGGATGTTGTCTCAAGCTGCCTTCCCATTCTTCAGTGCTCTTACTGCTGACTCCACCTCTTCTTTGAGAATGGGGAAATCATCATCATTTGTGGAGTTTGGAACTTCAAGCACCTCTGGGTCTCTTGTGGATGGGTGGTAGTAGAGTTCTTAACAATACTCAGTCCATCTTTCTGCAATGTCACTTGCTTTTGTGCGGCATTTTCCATTTTCGCATTGAATGGTACTGACTCTTGATTGCTTCTTTCTGTTGAGGTCGTTCACAATTTGGAATTCCTTTTTGCTGTTATTCTTTATCAGACCGCTCTATTTCTGCGCAAATTTTGTCCAATCCAATCGTCTTTTGCATTCTTCAAGTTTGTTCCGACATTATTGTTTAGTTCTCGGTACTCCATTGCCCCTTTTGTGTGTCTGGTGTTTTTGAGGTCTCTTTGGGCATCACACAGATTCAGAATCTCTTCTGTAACCCAGGATTTTCTTCTTTGGCGATGGAGGCCAATGATATCCTTGGCAGCTGTTGTCATGACTGTGTTGACAAGTGTATGTCATCACTTTAACATCAACATCACAAGTAGTCGAGCAAATCTTCCTCCAATTGTGCCTTGAATTGACTTGCAGATGTTAGGGTCCTTCACTTGTTCAAGGATGAATTTGAACCTAATTGTCTTTGGCTTGTTAATTTTCTTCAGCCTCACTAGGACGTTCATAATGACGAGGTCGTGATCACTCCCAACATCAGCACCTTGGAACGTTCTTGTATTTGCTCTATTGATGCCATATCGGTAACGGTTTTGAACCAGTACGTAGTCGATCTGGTTATGGTGGGTTCCATTAGGTGCATGCCATATCCAGCATCGTGAAGCTTTGTGTTGCCCCAGGGTGTTGGCTAGTACCAGGTTGTTGTAGCTTGCGAACTCGTGCAGCCTTCTCCCACTTTCATTGGTAAGCTCATTGCAAGAAAGTCCACAATGATCACCCCAGTCTTTTGGAGAATCTTTGCCAACTTTGACATTCTAGTGTCCTTGGATCATGAGGATGTCTATTTTACTTAATTTGTTGAACCGGGCGACGACCGATCCGGTATGGTAACATCAGATTTGTCCAGCATTATCAGTGTGTCTTGAGCAAATGTCGTCTGGCGGAGCCCATCCCTCTCCAGACCAAGGAGTTGCCAGAAGGGGATGTAGTACATCGTCCAACTGCCTTAGGGTCTCCACTCCGGATTTTCTTTTAGGGTTTACTCCCTTAGCCGTTGGCTAACCAAAGCCGACATGCAAGGCAGCGGGAGACTCGTGTATAGGCGGGTGCGTCCATTTCCCGAACAGACAAAGCATCTGCCACTGCCGTCATACATACATACATACATACATACATACATACATACATACATACATACATACATACATACATACATACATACATACACATATATATATATATATATATATATATATATATATATATATATATATATATATATATATATATATATATATTATGATATGATAAATAACTAATCATACTGATACACGTTTAACAAAGCTAGAACGATTCAGCTGGAGACCATACTGATAGTCTGTACCTGTGTAAAATGTTTGTCACGAAGTAATTAGATTACCAAATTTTAAGTTTTATCGCTCATCATTTTTGTTTAATTTCTGTCATAGTTTTACTAGTATTTACAACACAGTGTATAAGTGGCATATCGGGACTTCAGTATTATTATATGCATTGTATCAGGAAATATCGCTTCGTAACTCTGGAATACAATAGCTCTAGAAATGTGTAGTTCTAGGACAAACTTTATTTCATCTCCAAAATTATATAGCGTTCGAAAACTCTATATAGCATCCATTTTTGAAACTGTTCGAAAGTTGATGCTGTCAGGTTGTCAACCCAACAAATATAAAATCATAACTTCCAAAACACATATATCCCTCACTTTAATGTTTGTAGTATAATCTTTATTCGATAACATTGATTCGTGCAACCTTAAGACATCCTTAACGTTAAAGCTTTGGTTTCTTGGGTTTTGAAAAAGTTCTTTAATATGTTTTAACTCTTTTAATGTTCCAAAAATGTCTTGACTTTATATGAGGGAATACGAAAAGTTAAACCTCAATTAAATATATTTAAAACAAATTCAATTCAGAAGTTTTTTTCTTCTTATGTATCACTTCACACATGTGTGCAGTGGCTCACAAATTAGACATTTTTTTATTGTCATATATTTGTACACATTTATTCAGAATATAAAGAAAGTTCAAAATACTCCTTGAAAACGTAAGGAATGTCCTTGAAAATACCTTTAAACACACTCGGATTATATGGACCATAAAAACGCTTGCTATTCATAAAAGTGATCTTCAAAAACCACCTACTTTTAATGAGTATAAAACTTCGTGATTAAATTATTTTCTCCCATCAAATGCACCGTAATCATCTGCATATAAATTCCCAGATATCTGGTTTAAGAATGACTGAAATCTTTAGAGAATTATCGCAGCATCAGTCTACTTAACGATTTATGCTGTTAGAAATATCAGATTTTTAATTAAAACTCTTCCTGAAGAAAGGAAACCCAAATGCACTGAAGTGGCTAAAGGCAGATCAATCAGTGAAGCAATGGGTAAATTCCAATGCGAGAAATTACGTGCAAGAATACATGCATATATATATATATATATATATATATATATATATATATATATATATATATATATATATATATATATATATATAAGTACACTAAAACTTCTTTATTAGGACAAGGAAGCTTATATATGTATATATTCATGAGAAATTAATAAATCATATATCAGGCAGCCATGGGTGAAAATATGTCCCTATTTCTAATAACCTTCAAGAACCATATTGAAAGTATTTCTTGAAATAGTAATGCGGATACAGAAAGTGAAAGGGTGATATATTCAATGCTAATATTTTGGTGTCAGCGACTGCTGCAAGTGCGTGGGAAACGATTCAGGTGTTCTGGCTTCCTTTTAGTAAAAGATTAATTAGTTCTATGTTTTCAAATAAATCTAGGTATTAATATAAGTCTGTACATCTTAAGAAAGCCTCGTCTTTCTAAAATATTTGTATGTAGATGCCGATTTTAATACATTATGCCGCATTTAGTTTAAAAGAAATGGACAAGGTTTAAAGGTGGCAACTACGTCCTGTGCTAATTGTCCATTTTTGTACACCGTTTACAAGTTTAAAAATTGCACCAAAATGTAGTTTGGTAGTAAAGCACAAATATGAAAACATCAGCTAAAATAGTTAAAAGACCATTACATACACATGCACAGCTTGTACCTCATAAACTTGTTTTTGACAGGCGAGACTAAGTACACTAGTTACTTGAATAGTCCTGAGCTATATCACAAATTATTGAAAACCTTATGGTTGGCTATAGGTATAACGGTACCAATTGTACAAGTGTATGTGGGCGGAGGTTAATGTGTAGGGAGCATAGCATTCAGAAATAAACAACAACTCTACTTGTGATTGGTGCATTATGAAAGAATTAAACTTTTCGTTAGGCTTAAAACAAAGTTAAGCCTCTTGGCAACATGTAAGATTATGTTAATGCATATATAGGTTATATTTTGTATTTTTTATGATTTTTTTAATATGGCACACACGGATGAAAATGTATCTGTTGTGACTAGATAACTCGTTACCCTGTCTAGTTCCAGCAATAGTATTTCTCTTAAATACAATCGAGTACCTGGTTCTGTCATTGTCAAATTGACAATCTAGCATTGCTCTCTATGGCAGTGTGGCATGCATGCTGAAGTAGGATATAAGGAATATTTTTTCACAAAACATTAGCATATGGAAAAACAATTGGTACCGTGATACCTGATATGACATATAGGGTATATGCACATCGTTAACCTATGTGTACCGGCGGCACAAAATAAAAATAAAAAAATACTCAGCGTAAATATAATATATTATTACGTGTATTGTTCATTTCATTTTTTTCTTACAAGTATTTAATAGGCCGAGTTGCATTCTAACGTAATCAGTCAAATACCAGTTCTCGTAGAAAGATACTTTCTACGTTACGATGTACCTAAATTATACAAATATCAGTACTATTTAAAGTTATCCCAATGCTGTCGTCGTTACTATTAAGTTTATTTTTTTACAGCATTAGCTGCAGTTTATACAGCGTATAATTCCTTATAAATTAGATTGTGGAATTCCCCAATATTTAGCTAATGCTCATCATTCGGAACATGAATGAACGAGTCCACAACTTAAAGCAAGAATTGTGTTGAAATAATAATAATAATAATGAGGACTTTCTATAGCGCATAATCTTTAGAAGCTCTAAGCGCTGTACAACATCTATAATAATATGACTACCAAAAAAAAAACATTAAATTGGAAAACATAAATAAATATTTTTAAAAATCTGCTGAAAATACTTAAGGTAGGAAACATTAATAGGTCTTTAAATTTGTTCTTGCAGTGGACAAATGAGTGTTTTAAGAGCAGTCTTGAAATGGATCACTGTGTCTTTGTGTCAAATTTCAATGGACAATTCGTTCCTTGTTGCTGGTCCCTGGTATGGAAAATAACGATGTCCGTATGACTTCGTTTTTTATAGTGGAAATAATGAGTATACGATTGTCAGAAGAAGAGCATCGGTATCTTGATGGTATATACATATGGGTGAGGCCAGATAGGTATGTTGGACTGGAGTCAATCAGTGAAACGTAGCACATAATTTTTTTTGTTTGATTCTGGATCGAATGGATACCCAGTATTGGGTACAGAGCATTGGGGAGGTATGCTCTGATCGTGGTACTCTAAGGATGATCTGAGTAGCTGTGTTTTGAACTTTTTGAACTTTATGGAGTAGATATTGAGACAAATCAGTCAGAATTAACTGACAATAGTCTACTCTTTAAAGTACTAATGAACACACAAATGTTTTATAACTGAAATATAACTGCGAATGGAGCTGATACATCTCAGCTCAAGACATGGAGCCATGCGTACGGTCAAGATATGTTGCTGCACTGTGAGAGTACTGTTCAGAGTCACACCTAGGTTTCATACTGTGACTGTGTAAATTTAATGTTGATATTGCTGATATTTATTATTTGAGGTGAAGAATGTGAATGAGAAAGTATCTGTGTTGTGATCATAATGGCCTCAGTTATATCATCATTCATCTGCAGCTTGTTGCATGTGATCCATGATTTCAATTAAAACACACACCTCTCTACATCTTGGATGGTTGCATCAACTTCCGTTGGCTGGCTAGACTTGTATATTTGGATGTCATCAGCATACAGTTGGTGAGACACTGGATGATGACCTATGACACTTGAGAGCGGCTGAGTATATAGAATGAAGTGAGCAGGTCCAAGAACAGGCCCCAGTGGAACACCACAACATAGATCAACTGGACTGGAGTGTGTTCCATTTGCAGATACAATTTGTGTCCTGTTGACTAAGTAGGAGTTGAACCACAGTAAGGGTGTATTGTGAATGCCAAACACATGCTGGAGACGGTGCAGTAATATATCATGGTATATTGTGTAAAATGCTGCAGACAAATCAAGGAGAGTGAGGACTGTAATCCTGATTGTATCCAAAGCAGAGAGAATGTCATTAAATACTTTCAGAAGAGTAGTTTCAGTACTGTGACAAGGACGATGTGCCGACTTTGCATTGCTAAAAAAACTGTTTGAATTCAGATGAGATACAAGTTTGGTTAGAACAGCGTTTTCTAAGATTGTTGATATGAACGAGCGATTAGAAATTGGGCAGTAGTTCTTTAAATCGTAATGGTTGAGTGTTGGTTTCTTCAGCAGAGGTTTTATAATGGCAGTTGGGAATTCCCCGGATGAGAGAAATGTATTAATAACATCAGTTAATGAAGAAAATATTGGATCTCAACACTCAAACAGAAGTGATGTTGTAATTGGATCAAATTCACATGACTTTGGTACACTTTTAATCACGATTGTCTTTACTAAATTCATAAAGCCAGGTTCAAATGGTGCAAACAGGTGTCGCTGAAATTATGTATTGTAACTGTATGGTGACGACGAATCAGTTGAAATTGTGTTATCAAGCGTATCTCTAATGGTTTGTATATCGTCACGGAAGAAATTTGCAAATAGATTTGGAAGGTCTACCGGAGAGAAGGTACTTGGAAGTGGTGTACACTTGTTATTTGACATTAGTTTGCTAGTTATCTCGAAGATTTCTTTGCAGCTGGAACTCTCCGTGATCTTAGTACTGTAGTGGGATAATCTGGAATAATGGACTATGTTTGTAACGTTCTTCTTAGCGGCTTCATAGCTTTGTTTATGAATAGTGGGCCTGGTGGAAAGCCACTACCTCTCCGCTTTACGGCGGTCTCTTTCAGTAGTGCGAAGCTGGTCCCTAACACTGCTATACCATGGATAACATTTTTTAACTGATACTCTGCACTTTGGTGGCTGAGGCATAAAGCTCTAAAGGTGAATAAGGCAAACAACAACAATAACAACAATAATAAAATGATAAAGAAATTAACGTCGTTACTACACAAAGCCAGAATGGTTGTGTATGACCATACATTATGTGATACCTGTAAGGTAAACACATAGTAATGAATTATCACTGATACATTTGTGTACGGCAAAATGAACTATGTTCTCCTTTCCTTAAAAAAGCGTGCATCTTTACGAAAAGAATATGTAACCCCGATACTACTGAATATGTCATACAGCGTTGTTAAAGAGAATTTTGCAAAAGTGAATTCTTTATAATGTCGGATTCAGGTATAGCAAAAATGGTCATTATGAAAATTGGGCGTGTAAATGTGGCCCATTATACATGAATTGTATGGTTATAGAGTGGGAACGTTTACGTCATATTTCAGTGCGGCAATGCATCACATATCTACATCCACGCATTGACCTATACATAGAAGCTGGTGTTCTAATGATCGTATCTACTGCACCGAAACGATGAAAATATATTTTCATACATTGGCACTAAATACATATTATTCCAAAACCAAAGTATTGTTAATTTAAATGGAAATGAAACTAATCATATTGTCAGCTAAAAGTATATTAATTTTGGTGTTGATGTGTGTAAACGCTTGAAAAATAAATCCGATAATAGACCCATATTGGTCATCTTTCTGGAAAAGAAACTGCGTGATGAAACATTTTGAAAACAACGTCGTGTGTTGCATTTTCAAAGACCATGACATATTCAGTTTTAACGTTAATCTATAGTGCATGGTGAATACTAATATTACATATATGTGTCTGTTTTGGCATGGGACTAAAGGGGAATCCAGAAAAAAAGTTTAAAGTTTAGGAAAAACCTATGTAAGATAGTAGACCATTTACCATGCAATTTGGACAATCCACTTCATGAACCTTCAAAATACCTGAAGTTCTTCTACAAAGTAAAAATAGCTTAGAGTACAATAACACGACAGATCTGACTTCGAATCAGTACTGTTTTCCAAAACAGTAGACTTCAAAATTTAGGTAAGCTTTTAACCAAATTGTTTGTAGGCTTTTTCATATTTTTTTTAAAATTTGAAGTCCATGTCATTCTGCAATGAGTAATGTTTAACGTAACGAGAAGACTGAAGGCAATGAAATCTCTTGATACAATTCTCTAATATTCTACTCTGTATTTTCAGGCTTAGTCATTGCAACGTGCTTCTATTACAACGCGGATATATTAAAACTGCATTCATTATATATTACGCATAATAAGAAAGTAGCTTTTTTAGGTTGATTTATGTCACAGCACCTGTTTTCTGTGGTAGACAGCTTACCACAAATATAGCTAGCAGTGAGAAAATTTTCTTGAAATGACTACACTTTGATTTTCCTTTCTGTGCGAGTAAACAATTTCCCCGACTATCACAAGTAATATCCGAGAATGCATACAATAAAAATTAATACTTTCAAAACCTGGAAGAAAACGTTATTTTCATGAATTCTTTTGAAGTCCTTAGAAGAGAAACAAAACTTATTGATTCAGAGCAATCACTCCACCTGCATTAATTTCCATCATCAGACATTCCAATTCAAGTTTTTTTCGTTGCAGTATATATATACCCTTTATGAGAGCTATAAACGATTATTATTGATTTCATATTCTAATAAGCATACTCTTTTTAACAAAAGGCTGGTAAGTAAGTAACTTATGTTAAAAGTTTTAATTGCATATACAAGCGCAAAAGCGTATATAAACCTAGAACATGAGATAAATAGTCACCGAAAAACATCCCGTGTCCCAAAGTACTCACGACGGTCAGTGATCGGTTATATATATATACATATATATATATATATATATATATATATATATATATATATATATATATATATATATATATTTATATATGAATCAAATCAATGCAAATGCGCACTATTGAATACCCACTACATATAAGCATAAACATAGTTCAGAAATGGGCAGACGAAAAAGGGTTATAATTTTATAATGTATGCCATCGAATTGCGATATATTGGGATGTAATAACGAATTGCGATATATTGGGATGTAATAACGAATTGCGATATATTGGGATGTAATAAGCTAGTCTTGCATTATTAACTGCAATGCAGTAACACTTAAAAACAAAACAATAACATAGTCACTATAATAAAGTGCTACATGAAAAAATACAACATCTGTAAGTGGATGTTACCATGTAAGATTTTAAATCGTAGTAAATTAACATAAAAAATGAACAATGGTACTGTTCCTGACGCAATATATTCTTTTACAACCTCATAGTAAGCGTGTATCTAGGATAGAAAGAAAATATGGCTCTCCAATTAAATTGGATAAATTGTGAGTAAAATCAAAATAGTATAATGTATCTTTATCAATTCAAAACATCACCAGCAAATCATCTCTTTTTTTTTTGGGGGGGGGGTGGCACCAGACAGATGCCCCCTCCCCCTATTGAAAAAACTAAAAAGTATTTTTATGTGTGGATGTGTTCCCCCCGATGTTTAGTTTTGTGTTTTTTATGAAATTCCATTTATATTAACCTAACCTTAATTTTGTCCCATCGGGATTATATGAAAATAGGGGGATATTTTGGTCCTTAGTGTTTTCTATAACGTCCTCACCCGAGCTCAAAGGCTCATCATGGGTGTCCTGACTTAATTTCTTAAAGTTAACCCTGGCTAGGGGTTTCCTATATCCTATGTATGCTATTTGTGTTGTGCTATTTGTATGTTGCTATATGTATACATATGTATACAGTGTATCTTGTAAGGATAGCCATTTTGGTCAAAGTTTCCCAGTTTTCTAATCATATAAAATACCTCTAAACGGTATTTTTTAAATATATTTTATAATTTCATTTAATTTATATTTGAAAATTTTGAATTTGGTACAAACACATGGTGTATTAAACTTTAGTTTAATTGGTTGTTTTCAACCAATTGTTTTAATGTTTGCTTTATGGTGTTCCATGTTTTGTAATCTTCCTTATTTATATAATAGATCACTTGGATCGAAACGGGATCCGTACAATTTCTTTATTTTGTTTTGCACTTCAGCCGTCTCGACCTTTTTTTGTGATCTTTATTAATTTATCATTAATTCCCTATTCCGCTCCGAAAGAATATTTTTAATTTCCCTTTAATCGGGCTTTCTGTGTAGATTCTAACGAATCTCCACAGAGTATTTATGATTTTTTTTTAATCACCAGTGACTTTATATGATAGCATGCTTGTGTTGGGGAAAGGTATAAGAACACTATCTAATTCGTCAGTTGTTTTGATTGTGCGTAAGTCTCTAGGTAAGTTTGTTTCACAGCTCTTCCACGGGCCTGGCCACTTCGCGTAGCGCCATGTGATTTAGCCCCATGTTCTCATTGCTATTACTTTCTCCTCCTGAGTTCCCTGTCCCTCCCTTCTATTTAATTTTTTCCCCATTTTTAAATACTGGTCCGCATGCTATCATATTCCTAACTATAAATTTTGTTATTCCATGTAAAGTTTCTTTGGGAAATTTCCGGTCTAAATATAATAAATGAGCTTCATTGTATATTTGGTTTTTATTAATAGTAGAAATAATTTCATTTCTTTCTTTTATATTGACTGTGCATTTTGTAATAATATGATTTTTTGAAAACATAAAGTTTCTGCACAGTGGACAGTTCGGCGACACTGCGATCATATGCCGTCTCACTGCTATTTCTCCTGTCAACCACGCATCGTGCATGTATTTGAACAGGATACTTTTCATTTTTAAAGATCCTAGTATGGCCCAGTTTCCCCATGCCCTATCCCAATTAATGTTTATGTGTTTTTGTTCTACATTATTTTTATCCTTATTTATTGTGTGTTTTGTTAGATATTTGTATGTGGATTTTGTATCAATTTCCCATAATTCCTTATCGTCCCTATATTTACAAAATAAATCTTTTATCGATCTTAATTTTCTTGGCACCTCTAAACGTTTTGTTAATTTATTATTCCTATATATGTCGTTTCTCTGCTTCATATAGAAACCAAAGTAATAAATATAGAGCCCATGCCAAGCTATTTTTGGCTCCGCTTTAATCTCCTTAAACCTGTTTAAAATGTTGGTGCATTTAATTAGGGTGGGGTGGGGGAGGCCTAGGCCTCCCCTTTTCCCCTCCCTATATAAAGTTTCTTTGTTTGTGTAGTGTATTTTAAATTCCCATAAGTATTTAATAATTTCTTTATCAATTTTTTTAAGTGTTGCGTTTTTAATGTCTACCGTTTTTAATTCGTAATTAAGGTGCACATACATGTAATTTTTTGCAACTTGTGCTCGTTCCATTAAGCATATTGGCATTGGTGCCCAGATTTGCAAATATTTGGTATACTTTCCCTGATTTCCTTCAAATTTTTTTTTTTGCATTTCGTCTTTCCCAAAATTTATACCCAACGTTTTTATATTGTCATTAATTAGAGGAGTAGGCAGCCCATGTTTCTTACCTCTCCAGTTTCCTATTAATAAAATTTCTGTTTTTTCAGGATTGATCTTAGATCCCGAAACTTTCCCAAATTTTTCAAATTCCTATATTAGTTCATTATAGGATTTTCCATCTTGGATAAAGTTTGTATAATCATCAGCGTGTTGTATCATCTTCACTTCTTCTTTGATATTTGGAACTTTAATCCCTACTATTTTTTGGTTGTTTTTAACTTTGATACTTAGTATTTCTATTGCTATTACGTATAACAGCATGGATAGTGGGCATCCCTGCCTCACCGATCTTTGAATTTCAAATTTATCCGTTTTTGCCCCATTTACTTGTACAATTGAGTTTATATCCTTGTACAGGATTTTGGTCCAATTTTGGAAGTTTTCTCCAAATCCAAATTTTTCTAGTGTCTTATTTAGGTAGTTTTGCTCAAGTTTATCAAAGACTTTTTCCTGGTCAATTAGTACCATAGCACTATTATTACCAGTCATATTCATGTGTTCTATAATAGTTTTAATGTTTAGAATGATGTTTTGTATGTCCCTACCTTTTGGCCCGCTAGTTTGGTTTATATTTATGATTTGGTCAAGACACTCTTTGACCTTTTCAGCTAATATTTTACTAATAATTTTATAGTCTATATTAAGGAGTGAAATGGGTCTCCAATTTTTAATTTCATCCCTATTACCTTTTCCCTTATATATTAATGTTATCATTCCCTCCCTCATGGTGTTAGACATGTTTATATTTCTTAGTGCAATGTTATTATATAACCATTCTAAAACTGGCGACAACTCCCCGCAAAATTTTTGATAAAATTCCGCTGAGAGTCCATCTCTCCCTGGTGATTTATTTTTGGATAATAAATCATCTCAGTTTCCAAAGTTAATTCAGTGAAATCGTTGCCTCCAATCCTGACGATTCGTCCATTTATTCTGACGATTAGAAACAATGTAGCAACTGCCATTGTAACAATTCACGGCACCATTTTGACGATAGCAATTACAGCCATACTCAAAACAATGAAACCTTCCCCAAAATGTCGTCATCATTCCATAGTCCCTTTCCAATCTGAAAGCCTTGCAAATCTAAAATATGATAATCCGTCAGTGACCCAGATATCAGAGAAACATGATGTGCTAATAAAATCTGGACAAATTATGTGCTGTTGGCTGCCTAAGTGGTGTTGGAATAAAGAATTAAAAAAATGGATAGATGAAGCAGCCAACGCTGCCCTGCAGTCACCTGTTACCAAATGAACGTTTTCATATGCTCATTTCAGCTATTGTATAAATCCGCATGTTTGTAAGACTAGGCAAAATATGAGGAATGAAAGATCCACAAACAAAATTAAAAAACGTTAACATCGCTTTTGATGAGTATAGAATTTAGGAGTTAAGGATTTTACGCCTTGTATAGAATAAATCGTACAGTTGGGGTGGTATTGTACCTACCACACTAATGCATACCTACTGAACATCAGAATGCATACCCTACCATTGTACACTGAACATCAGAATGCATACCCTACCATTGTACACTGAACATCAGAATGCATACCCTACCATTGTACACTGACAGCGAGACACATTCTTGTCGAGTGCGTAGTGTTCCGCCCAGCGGGACAAATGTATTTTGATGTCAACTGCATAAAGAATCCGCAAGATGATATACCACCAGAGCTTTTGTTTTAAAACTCAGTTAAGCAGGGTATCAATCCCTTCTGGATATACGTTTTTGACGCATAAAACCAACTATCGTATGTACTCCCTTACAAGTCGAGCCAAACTGCACACAACTAAGACCCTGATCTTCGGAAGCGTATGTAGTTCAGGTCTAACTGGTCCCTTCTATTGATTACTCCTAACAATGTATCTTGCCCCAGATTTTCAAACTGGCACGTGTTTCCAGATGTAGATTATCCGTCAGAAGAGATAGAACCTGATAATATGTTTGGACATAGGATTCACAAATGTGCATATATTTGTGTTATATTAATTTCATGCTTACGCATTTACGACCATGTAACAACAGGATATTGTAATATATGTATTACAGGTTTACTTATTATACTTATGTGGGGGAAAAAGGTTACTCGTGGCCTTGAACATTTAAAGGCTTGTTCTGTGTACAAAAATGTTGGTCCAGTTTCTTCATTTAAACATAAATAATGTGTGTGTGTGTGTGTGTGTGTGTGTGTGTGTGTGTGTGTGTGTTTTAATTTAATATTGTTTGCCAGTTTTAAATTATGTTTAGTTTTCATTACATGATATTGTAATGTAAATATTTTCAATGGAGATTATATTTTTTCTTCAGAAAATCGGTTGACCGAATTATTTCTTGGTAAGCAACTAAAGTTGACGTAGATGCTGATTTTGATCCAAAGTTAGTGGAAACCATGTAAACAGGTTTTATATTTATTTCAAAATGATTGGTTGTTGGGACCAGTGAAGAAGTACAGAACATTTTATTTTTCAAGTAAAACCATTGGTTCTCCTTTGGGTCATGTTCTTAGTACATGATATAAACAATCACATAACTCCTCCCCCCCCCCTTCTTGATTTCGCAATTTGGGGATTTTTTTTAAAAACTGCGGCATTAGAATACGATATCATCTTTGTTTTAGTGAAATTTAGGTTAGTTCTGGGCTTTTACAAATGACTTTAGGTCATTTTCTGTTGTTATAGCTGTTACGTGTATTTGATTTGGGTCATTTAATAAATTTTTTTATTGTTTGTTTGTCAGATTCAAATTTGACATTTTAATTTTTAAGATGTCATTCATTGGGAAATATTTTTTTAAAAAGTGGGATGACTTGTACTTTACAAATAATCAACAGGTGTTGACCTCATTTCTGACCTGGCTTCTTAGTTGTAAACAAGCTTTTAAAATGATTGGTTGGTTCCAATGACATTATGGAGCTTTTTTTATAAACATCTTTCTATTTTTAGTTGGGTCATACAGTGTGTACGTGATTTTTTGAACGTAAATTTGTTCTAAAAGATTCTAGAAGATCATGTGACCCCTTTCTTATTTGCGTAAAAACAGGTATATAATTATGTTTTGGAGCGAACTATTTAGTAGAACTTGGGCTGTTAGAATATTAAGTTGTGTCTTTTTGAATTCGTTTGGATCAAGAGGAAATATTTTGTTATTTATCTGGAAAAGAATTGTGCTCATAGAACTGTATTTCCAAGAACTGACTTCATCAAGTGACATTGTCTTCCATCTTGGATACTTCGCTGGGATTCGAACTTGGAATTATTTGGACATTTTATTACCAGGACTTTTGCAATTTCTCTAGTGGATAATATTTTTAATTATTTTTGGATTAATTCTGGAATTGATTCTTAAAACCGTAAGTTTATTTTTTCTTTTCTGGAAAATTGTTGGGCTCAATAAATTGTTTTTCAAGTTTTTTACAAGCTTGTTATTCTCACTCTTTCTGTTTATTCCAGCCTAAACACGTAACACAGCCAATTGCTTGAATCAAAGTAAACTTTACTTCAGTTCATTTGGGTTGTAAAAGATTAATTCGTACCTCTGGAAATATTTTATGTGATTCAAAGTAGATCTTATGCAAAGACAGTTTATCAAAATCTTATTCGGATTTCCAACACCAAAGTGTTAAATCTTGTGATTCTACAAGGAAAGATAGATCAACTCAATACAAAACAGACTTCAGAATACGTCGTCGTTTTACATCCTGGATTTTCCAACATGACTTGAATCTATTAAAACATTTCGTTACTAGTACTTTTGTAATTTAATTCGTGGGTTATTCTTTGATAATGTTTAGATTTGATTTTTAAAACGGTAAGTACTTTTTCCAAATCTGCATTTTTTCCCAAGGAAATAATAATTTTTTTAATTTTACAAAGCTTTTTATTTTTTAAATATATGTGCAAACAATATTTCATAGTTTTATATATCTATCTATCTATCTATCTATCTAATCTAATCTAATCTAATCTAATCTAATCTAATCTAATCTAATCTAATCTAATCTAATCTAATCTAATCTAATCTAATCTAATCTAATATAACAGTCTCTGTCTCGACTCGACAGCTCCGGTGGCCTCGTGGTTCGAGCGTTTACCTTGGATTCGGCAGGTCTAGGGTATGAACCCCCAGCCAAGTCATACCAAAGACGTATAAAAATGGTGTCAGGATAATGTGACTAGGTGGACCATCATGCTACATGTCTGCAGCACTATGCCCCTATGCAAGACATCACTACAAAATACCACACTGCAGACATCGGAGCAATATGACTGAAACATTGTTAAAGCTACGTTAAAATCCTAATCTCTCTCTCTCTCTCTCTCTCTCTCTCTCTCTCTCTCTCTCTCTCTCTCTCTCTCTCTCCTTTTATCAGAGAGTGACACAAATAGGTATTCCAGAACTGCCTAAAATATTCATATTGAAAATGTTCAATTTTTGTCTAAACAATCTTGTGTGATATATGTGTGTGTCATTTATCGTTACATCATCAAAGCCTTCCACGCCGAAAAACAAACTAAACGAACCCCTTCAAAAATGGTGCAGGAATACATGCACACCCCAGATAGGTCAAGCGAAAATTGTCAAACGCGTGAAACAATCTGGGAAACCGGGACGAAATAAATCCAAGGACTCGGTCGTAAAACTCTTGGACTTTTTCGTCAGTCTCCACAAAAGAAATGCTAAGTCTTCAAATGTTGTCAACGATAATGCATGATCCTCCTGCGATGATCATATCCAAGTACTAAGATGCGGTGAGCGTGTGTTTTCCTTGCACTGCTTTTCAGACCCATGATTTCGGGGAGGGAAATCCGCTGAGTCATTCGAATTTTTAATAATTGATTCTGTTACATTTTATCGCTGAGGAAACAGAGATTTATAGAGAGACTGATACAACAGATCAAAAGTTTAAGTGGTGACATAACGTTTTCCATAAATAGAAGAGACTGGTCGAATCCCAACTAAATCATTTTAACACTTATCATTCAGCGAACAGCGTCCAACACAGCATGCCGTCGCATTGTGCTCTGTCAGATCAGAGTCCGCACTCTTACGTCAAAATCATATGTAAAACTAGCAGCCTCGACCATTTTCTGACTACGCTTTAAGCGACTTCATATCAGGGCCGACGTTGTTCACCGTTAGGTAAATACGAATTAACCACGATATACTATGCTGAAGCAGTAAAAAAAAAAAATTTTAAAATGAAAACTTGTCTATGCACTTGTTAGTCGTGAATATTATATGTAGTTAGACATAATGAATACGTGACGGTGGACACGTCGTCGTATCATAACATCCTTGAGAACGGTGTGTTATTACTTTATTAGTATGATGTTAACCAGACACTCGCACCGTGCCAAAGACACACGCCCAAAATTATATTCATATCAATGTTTTTGCTTTGCGGAAGAAATAAAACCCCTTTCAAATGTGATATCCCACCTCAGTTGAGTCCTATATCTTGTTGACAGGTATTTCATTCATTTTTGTCACAATACAGTTTTGGACCCCATCGTTAGCTCTTAATCCACTTATTTCGAAACTCTCTCTATCTTTCATACATGCATTAAGACCCTTTCTATGTTTGTACGAAAGCATCAGTTTTTCTGACATTTTACCACTAAAATAATTTTAACCTCATTTTTGTGCAAATATTACATTTCGAGTTTTCCCGATGTCGTATAATATCGAGGCGATTTCATTCGGCAGATTGATCACTATCCTTTAGTTATTTAAACCTAATAATATCCAGAAGAAAGAAAAAAAACCTGTGTAAAATGGAAAACTGATACAACATCATTCGGTTTCACCTTGAGTAGGAAAGATCGGAATAAACGACAGGATGCAACAGTACGCATATTATCCGGATAATTCGGTATTACAAACGATCATCTTGTTTCCGAATTTTGTTTCTTTCTACAATGTATATATCAATGAAACTAATTTGCCGAAAACGACGCAAATACAGAACTGAATAACAGAACACAGAAACTAATTCAATTGATAATAATCTCCTTCATTCATATTTAAACAGTATTATGACTAGATATTTTCTTTTACAGAGGAAATATTAATGTAATTAGGAGAGTGAAAGAAGATGCTAGGATACAACGTTTATTCGTACACCCGATTTGTCATATATAAATCCCAAGCTAATTTGTCATGACTAAAGACTGATGTCCCAAAGGCAATATGTAGTAACATCCCACGTGATTAACATTCGATAAAGGCCCAATGGTCATTTAATAGGTCATAAACATTATTTACCATTTGCCACAGATATGAATATAACCCTGTTTCAGGTGAATTTACCATAACTGCTCCAGTGGCCTAGCGGTTAGAGCGTCCGCCGCGGAAGCTGGAGGTCGGGGTTCGATCTCCGACCGAGTCATACCGAAGACTTACGAAAATGGTACTAATAGTTGCCTCGTTTGACGCTCAGCATTAAGAGGTTATTGTTATGACTGGTCGTCCTGGTGTCAGGATAATGTGACTGGGTGGGACATCATGCTACATGTCTGCTGCATGATGCCACAGTGCTAGACATCACTATAAACTGCCTCACTGCAGATATTGTAGCGATATGACCGAAAAAATTTTAAAGCTACGTTAAAAATTCCTAATCAAGCAAACAAACAAAAATGATCAAAGCTTATTGACACTCACTTATAATGACCTTCCATCAGGTCCTGCCTATAGCAAAGCGAACGAGCCAACAGCCATGGGCCCCGAGCTTTTAATCAATACCATTTTTTCGCTTGGGGACCAGCGCTACTCACTTGCTGCATTGGGTCCTGCATGCTGTCTTGGCTCTCGCGTATCCTAGGCCGGGCCTACTTCCACCACATCGATGTTATCATGTCAGATATCTACAGGACGTTAATATGTAATTAATAGTACATAAAACATTCAATTTAGTCCCATTTTAGCCTGTTTCTTAAATTAGAGGTAATGATATTTTTTAAATACCAAAATTAGACAATTCAGAAAAGATTTATGTATCAAGAAGGGTCCAGATAATAATTGTTTTTCGCACGCACGCACGCACGCACGCACGCACGTACGCACACACACGCACACACACACACATACACACATACATACATACATACATACATACATACATACATACATACATACATACATACATACATACATACATACATACATACATACATACATACATACATACATACATACATACATATAATTTGCGCATCATAATTTCCATAAACTAAATGATAATAAATTTTTATTCAATCAATTAAATTGTCTATTATATTGTTTATAAGTTACGTTCGAGGATTAAAAAAATACCAACATTGTATTTTATGCCCGACATGATTCTTGTATAAAAAAAATATGCTTGTATAGCCCCATGCAAGAGGCTTCCCAAAAGATATCTTGTTCCTATTTAAATGTGTTGAAAGAACCCTGTAGGAACGGCCAAGCCTTTTGCATCTAGAACAAAAGGACATACCGATATGTCAGTGAATAGAATGCAAAGATTGCTAAGAGTTTGCATACACTGCATTCCACTACTATTGTCACACCTCTTGTATTGCGTAAAGATGCAATCCATTTCTATCAGAAATCGTGATGACTCAGCTACACCACAATTCATCTCTTTGAATTTATGAAGGGTGTATGGATGCCAGCGTGCACGTATGTATGTATATATGTAATTGTGTATGTATGTATGTATGTATGTATGTATGTATGTATGTATGTATGTATGTATGTATGTATGTATGTATGTATGTATGTATGTATGTATGTATGTATGTATGTATGTATGTATGTATGTATTTATGTATGTATGTATGTATGTATGTATGTATGTATGTATGTATGTATGTATGTATGTATGTATGTATGTATGTATGTATGTATGTATGTATGTATGTATGTATGTATGTATGTGTGTTTGTGAGTGTATGTGTGTTTGTGAGTGTATGTGTGTGTGCGCGTATGTATGTATGTATGTATGTATGTATGTATGTATGTATGTATGTATGTATGTATGTATGTATGTATGTATGTATGTATGTATGTATGTATGTATGTATGTATGTATATGTATGTCTGTGTGTATGTAGGTAGGTAGGTAGTTAGGCAGGCAGGCAGGCATGGATGGCTGGCTGGAAGGATGTGTAAGTTCGCGGACATGATGATAGTATATAGATAGGTATGTAGGTAGGTAGGTAGGCTTTTGCATGCATGCCCACGTGTATTTAAGTATGTATATGGGTAGGTAGGTAGGTAAGAGAGACTAACAGAAGCTGACAAAATAAATAAGAATTTCAAAAACACTTTTAGCACTAAACCCTGTCCACCCTAATTTGCAATGGAAATTATTACGAATCGCATATTTTCTTTTTAACTTTAAAGAATTTAATACGAAATAATTGTACTTACAAATGCCATAAAATATTTATCTAACTTTTCCATCTCAATTAGTATATAATTTCAATATTGTGTTGTACTGTGTGAGAACTGATAAGTCATTACTTGTGTATTTGTTGACTTGTATATGGTAATACTGTGCAAAGGCTATTGACCCCTGCAATGGTCAGTAATAATCCGATGAGAAATAGCTAAGTAATGTAGACTGGTATGGTATCGCTGTTAATTTACCTTACATCCTTAAAACCCCACCCTACAACTAACCCAATTCTACACCTCACCATGGAACATAGCTGAGCCGAAAATGAAACCCTACTATACAAATTGTAGAATTACAAGCACGCACGTGTACATTTAATCAGTCACTGACGTTAAAAAATATGGCTCCTTGTCATTGAATAATAATAATACTAATAATAATAATAATAATAATAATAATAATAATAATAATAATAATAATAATAATAAAAAAAACAATAATAATAATAACAATAATAATAATCATAATAATAGAAGAAGAAGAAGAAGAAGAAGAAGAAGAAGAAGAAGAAGAAGAAGAAGAAGAAGAAGAAGAAGAAGAAGAAGAAGAAATCTTTAACCAGGATAACACATTTGGCCATGACTGTCCCATCTGCCATGTGGTCCTCAGTCATTATAATTAGCTATGTTTAACAGAAGAAAAAAACAGAAAAACACAAAATAAAAATACAGGACTATGCACATAATCAGGTATCGTCGCACACTCATCTATATCGAATAAGATCTGGACATATCATTTATGGATATAATGATACAATTTTCTATTCAGAGCTTTTAATGTCGTTCCAGCTGGTCAAGAAAGAATTTCTTTAATGATATTTTAAAAGAAGCAAGGGAATTTGAATTACATATCATCAGTGGTAAGGAATTCCATACAGTATGTACTGATACAGTAAATGAGCTTTTGTAATGATTGGTTTTCGATCCCGGAGATCGTTGTTGGCCGTCGATCATAGAGTATGTTCAGTATTCGATGATCTTAGTTCAATTAGGTTAGATATATATTTTGAAGAAATACCGTTTAAAGCCTTGTATAACATGATTCCTTTAAAATAAAGATATTTCAGATATGCTATTTGGGACATTGTGCTGAGACTGGACACTGAATATGTATGTACAAATAACTTTTTGGTAGGTAGACTCACAAATATGTATTTAATATTCATAAAACGTTTTTTGCTCCGAGTCGTCTGCTGGGCAATCAAAATTCTAAAATGATAGGTATTTCATAATTCACATTCCTTTGCTGGCGAGAAAGTTTCTCCTTTATTGATATACTTCCCGTCCTTTTTTAAATTATAAATAGATATCGTCGCTCAACCGTATATAACCAAAGAGATTACCGTAATTGTTTAAGCAGAACTTAAGAGGCTCCAAAGGGGAGTTCTTACCATACCTAATATAATAACCATATATCTCAGTGACATAAGAGAATTTAAATCATTTTATTTTTTTTCTCTGCAAAATCTATTACTATTACGCATGATGATATAGTGATTTAAAGGAGAAATACTGTGATACTGTCAGGTACCATTAAATACATTTTACAAGTCAATTTGTATCCATTACTGCACTCATATACCCATTTTGACTCTTAATTATGTGCGGACGTGTATTGTACACAATACTGCACTCATAGACCCATGTAACCTCTCTTGCCCATGCGCGCGCGTTTCTATTTTTTTGTCTTCATATCTTGATTTTAGCCATTTGCATATATCTCAAGTTATTCAGTCCAAGAACGAAAATGTCCTCCATTATTATTATGTTACATTTAAGATACGATAATATGCGTATTTTTCATTTTCTAGAAATAATTGTTACCATTTTCGAAACAGATTTTTATTCAAAGCTTATGTCTAACATGCCATGTATGAAAATAACGAGGAGATTATAGCAATGGTTTTTAAAACTAATAAATTATTAGAGTTTTTTCGTGTGTGTGTGTATGTTTATATAAGAGAGAGAGAGAGAGAGAGAGAGAGAGAGAGAGAGAGAGAGAGAGAGAGAGAGAGAGAGATATGTAAGTTTGCACATGCTCGATTAATGAATGGCGATCAAGAATAGCAAAACCGAAGAAATAAAACGATTTATTTTAATTCCTTTTTAAGTGCTTCTTTTTCTTTTTCATTCGTTCTTTGTTTTGTTTATTTGTATATATATATATATATATATATATATATATATATATATATATATATATATATATATATATATATATATATATATATATATATATATATATATATATATATATATATTTGTCATATTTTAGGCAATTCTTTAACCAGGAGACCAAAAAAATCAATTCAAAGAAATGGCTACATCTGAATGTTCGCGGGGAAAAGTTAACCTCTAAAAAAGTTAACCTCTAAAAGGCAGAGAAATTGCAGCAAAGTCTTGCTCCCTAAAAATAATTCTTCAGAGAAAAGTTGCACCGAAAATGAAGAGCATATATAATTTTTAGAACCCTCCAGATTTATTTTGATATGAAACCAAAGTTAATATAGCTGGAAAGCACTAACAACTAACCAATCTATTAATAGGGTGACTTTTTTGTTATGAAAGAAAATTACTATATATGGACAAATTTAATCCAGGAAAGAAAGGGCCCACTCCTGTGTGGGCGTTATGGATGGTGGTTTACAGCAATTAGGGTCACACCTGCTCTCTATTGTCTGTATTATACGATCAGCACATGGATGAAAATGCGTGCATTTTACAAATTTCTGTTATGCTCTTCCGCTGCTAATTTTGTTTATTTTAATTATATTTTTTAATAAAATGCTTAACAAAACTGATTTTTGATGCAAGCCGTATTTTACAAAAAAAATTTGATACATAGTTAATTTCTCAATGCTTAACAATTTTTTTTTTGGCCAACTCTTTCTAAAAAAATGTGAAATTATTTTGTCTTTAATCTGTTTTTGTCTCCTCTCAGTCACTTATATTATCCGCATTTTATAGATTAATGCCGAACACGCGAAAATCTTTATATATATATATATATATATATATATATATATATATATATATATATATATATATATATATATATATATATATATATATATATATATATAAACCCCACCAACAAAACCCCCTCTCCGAGCCCCTGATAAGTGCTCCCACCTTATGAAATAACTTAAATGTGCATGGACAATCGTATCTTCCGTCCGACAGTATATTTCATGAACGTAAGTAAAACAAGTGTAATCGAACATTTGACAGTTGTGGCCTCTTTTAAACAGACGGGTGTGCCTCGGCATGCAATGTTTTATATTGGTTTACACTGTCGTTACGAAGCAATATGTAAATATAGTCACACCCCCTGTCGGAAGTGAGAAGATTGGCACGTGGACGTTGATATAAATACACGATGTGAACACCAGTATAGATCAAATTTGCAATTGCGAGCCAATTAAACACATCAACTTGAGAGAGATTAAAGCTCTATCCGAAGAAGCTAAAGAACTTTTGAACAGCTCTACGACTTAATACCACGTGAAAAGAAACAAAAAGACAAGCAAAATGTCTATCGTTTTACCAAGCGTAAACAACATGCAAAGTGTCAGCTTCCTCAACGAAGTGACAACCGTCTCCTTGCCTTTGTCCCAGGATGGAATGGAGGGACTGTCTCTTTTATCTAGCCAGTACGAGGAGTCTCCACGAGACTCCATGTCCGTTGATATGTCTGTCTACCTAGAGAACGTAGGACTGTATCGTAGCAGATGAGTAAAGTGGAAGTAGTGAATATCTATCGGTTTCTGTGATCAAGATTCCGTAAAGCTCATATCGAGACCAGCCCTCCACTGCTGATAATTCTGGTCGTCCACCGAGAGAAAAGAAGGAAAGGAAACTTCTCCGTTATCGACGAGAGAAGTGCAAGCAGTTGAATGAGAGAGCATTGCGACTTTGCTGACGGGTATTTCAGTGCCAATTTTAGTGAATGCTGAAGTGACGTACCTCGAGTGTCCTGACTATTTATTGCTGGATGCTTCCGTTACTAGCATAATAGCGATATACTGTTTTTCGTGCGACTCAACCTGTGTTCATTTACTTTTTTTCTTCACGAGTTTACATGCCAGATCTGAGAACAAACCAGAGACCGCCGAACATTTTCGTTCAATACATAATCATGCGATGTATATTTCAAATCGATCTCTGGGCTACTAGAATCTTACCGAGAGAGACTTTATCATCATATGAAACTTTGACATAGATGGAAAATATCAAACTTCTGAAATTATTTGGACAATCTCCTAAAGACTCGAAGTTCTGAGATTTTTACTTGTTTCAAAATTTATGTAATAAGCCGCATATTTGGAGCTGTGTGACAGAACCCTAACTACAAGCTCTTTAAAATATAACAACATTCCTGTGGTATTTATATTTCGTTTCTTTTGTGCAGTTCAGCGCATTTTAATTTTCTAAATGAAGTGGAACATGTTATTCATGGAATGCACGCAGACAGGGCTAGCGCTTAATTTATGATAATTGTACGCCACTGGAATTTTAAGTAAGATTACAGATGTAGAACTGTATTAGATAGGTATTTTAAAGTTTCAAACGATATTATATTTGTTCTAAGTGTATGAATAAAAACAAAAACATTGTATATATATTTACTTATATACATGGTTTGTTTATGCGTGATATGAAATTCTAATTGTTTGACCAACGTATGCGTTTAGAATATGTCCTTCTCAATCATAAAGATATTACAACATTTACATTTTTACCTGCCAAATTCCACGAGATTATATAGCATTGTTTTTAATGATTTCATTTAAAAATTAATGACATTGCTATATGTATCCATTATATTTATTGATGTAATATATCTCATTTACCATAAAATACGTTTTCATTAATTATATTTATATTTCATTGTAATTTCCTGTATACAAATCAGAAATTAAATGTATATGTGTTCACTGTCTCAAACCGTTCATATTTTTGTTGGAGTCATGTTCTTTTTGCATAAATAGATTGTCGTATTAAGTAAGAAAAAGTGTTCATGTTCATATGTGACAAAAAAGAACATTGGTTACCTCATTTCTAAGAACTCAGACAATATTTGTATTGGATATTTCACTATTTATTCTCGATATTGCATTTATTGTGATATTTTTAAATATGATGTTCAGTCTTTTATATGTTGTTTTACAAAATTATTTTGTTGTTTTTCATTAATAAATTTAAACTTAAATGCAATTTATTGTTTTGAATCACTGCTTTTTACCATGCCCAAACCACTTTGAACAAATTACTCTCTCTTTGCGCCCCCACCCTCCACATCTTATCTTCAAAACGTCATGTAAATGCATGTATTTTCCCCACATTTACGCACTCTAAATATATAAATGTGTCGTTGGAAAAAAAAGTAAATTATTCTTGTTTTTCAGTCTCTGCATATCTCACTCATATATATATATATATATATATATATATATATATATATATATATATATATATAACATATTTGAAGCACACACGTTTAAATCTTCAAATGATATTACCTAAATTCCTAATCTAACTTTATTCTTACTTCCTTAAATCTTTTATTTCCTTCCACATACACATACATGTTTTTATTCTTTACAGCTCTCTCTCTCTCTCTCTCTCTCTCTCTCTCTCTCTCTCTCTCTCTCTCTCTCTCTCTCTCACACACACACACACACACACACACACACATAGTCTTTCTATTAATTTACGCACAATATATCAATAAACGTGTGCATTCACAGATATATTACCATACCCAAGTGAAATTGGATATGTACATCTAACCTTTATACCATAATTATAAAAAAAAAACATTCCATCAGGCAGTATTCTTACTCAGTCTTCTTTATTTCGTTCTTATATCCTTTCCTCTTTTTTCTTCTTTCTTTCTTGTTATTTTTTACTGTCCGTGTGTCTGTCTGTCTTGAATATTTTGTTTCTCATCCGTACGCATCCATTATACATTCATTAAATCTCTCTCTCTCTCTCTCTCGCGCGCGCTGCATTTTCACGCTGTTTATACAATTGCGTACTCACAAACGTAATAACAGATTTAAAAGAAAATAGACATAGGCACCCACTTATCAAAACAAAATAATGTAAAACAACATACAGAGTACCGAGCAAATTTTAAATTAAAAAAAATGACTAAGCAGATAAAAAAAAATCTATATTGACAGAAATATACACATTCACTTTCATTTTTGTGGCTTACAGCATGTTTACACAAATGGCTGGAGGGCACATGCATGTATCCGCCAGAATGTATTGAACAGTCATACCAATTCTTCTGCTATTTAAACGTGTCAAGTGTCCCAGTGTTATTTTTGAAAGACTATACCAGAGGTAAGAAACTCAAGCAGTCTGCAGTTAACCTTTATTTTAGCGACAATAGTTTGATGTGACATACTTTAGGTTTTAGAAACTGTGGCTACCTTAATCAATTAACTCTGATATCAGCTACATTATACATCGAACACCAGCAAGATGAAAACAGTGTTGTTAAATAAATTAATTCCCTTTATTTGCGTATTAATTCCCTTTGTTTACAAAGTCTTCATCTCACTGCCTAGTGTTGATATTTTTTTTACAACTTCTTCCAGATATGTTTTAACTTCGAGAAGAAAAACAAACCAGTCACGAGTTTCGTGTATTAAGCACATAAGCCGCGTTATATATTCCATATTAATAATTTTTAATATTATATTGGCAAAGATCATTCGTCATAAATCCATAACATGAACAAACATCAACTTATTTTAAGGGTAAGAGCTTTCTGAGATCCCTGAATTCAAGGATGTGAGCTCTACGTAACAACAACAAATTTGAAGTGTTAGTTGTAGAGGACGTTATATAATCCTCTTCTTGTTTATATTACAGTTGATTTATTGCTATTTTTCTCTCTTTAAAAAGTACTCACTTGCTGGACTATCTTTCTGAAATTAATATAAGAAAGGTTTACCATTATAGACGAAAAGCGTGCACTTCCATCACATTGTAAATAAAATAGTGTGCATGACAATATCCTACTTTCTGGACCTTGAATATTGACCAATTTAGGTTCGTGGTACGATGACCAACGTAATATATATAGTGTATACTACAAACAAAATCTTGTAAAAAATTTTTTTATCGATGATATCATGTCGACTTACAGTTTACTTTTAACAGTTAAGTGGAGGTTGGGGGCGGTAAGCCGAATCCTTGGAAAAAGCAATTTTAAAACAAAATGCGCGATATTCGAATAAATATCAATATTTTGTTCGTGTTTTGATTTTATCTGCTCCTTGTTTTCCTTAATAAATCAAACATGGATTTAATACTGTTTTCTCAAATGCCTCAGACGCTTTCTACGATTCGTAGGAGTAGAGCTAAAAATAATTTGGCACGGAAGGTGAATGAAACAGTTTTGAAATATAAATATTTACCAAATTGGCAAAGTGGCAGATAGTTTTAGGTGTTCATACCAGATTGATCGGACTTGTTGCAAGCGAAGCAATCATATCAAGCCATTGTTAAAAATAGATCAAAGTAGGTGACAGTGCTCTACTTTAGAAGGTCAAGTGAGCATATGGAATCACAATTAGTTCTAGTCTATTTTTAAAACATTTTTTCCTCTCTCATTTTGGTGGTGATAGAAGATTTATATTGATGGATTTTTGGTAGGGATTTAAAGGTAATTGTTTATTCTTGAGAATATGAGCTGAGAGAGTGGTTGTCAGTATGTAATTTGGCGACAGTGCACATGAAGTAATAAGGCCTTGGTGATGATCCGGAAGTGAAATCTGCGTTCTGTGTACATGCTGTTCTGTTTACAGTGCAGCCGCTCAAAAAAATGCCGGTGAACCCCTGACAAGAACTTCACCGTGAAGTCATCTTTGGATGCATTTTAGATTAACATATGATTTGTATTGATTGTCACACAGTTGAAAGGTTAGTACTGAGAAATATATGTAGAGAACATATAGTTAAAATAATTGTGGTATATGTCCATATATACTTTTGTACGTATGTCATTAAAACTTCCTTACACAATACCATCGTTCCACATCGACGTAGACGCGGAAAGATGAGCATCGACAACCCTTGACTAGAAAAGATGACGCATTGGATACGTGAAGGTACACGTGACATACATACTTACATACAATGAATTTGTTCTAATCTTTATTGTTCCTTTCAAGCTGGTACAGGTTGAAAGTTATAAATAAACATCCGCTTATGTTTCTCCGCTTAATGTTTAATTAGACGTAAATAAAGTCTTTAGAATAGAATTTGGAATCCCTTTAGGCGTATCATAGAATAGAATTTGGAATCCCTTTAGGCGTATCATAGAATAGAATTTGGAATCCCTTTAGGCGTATCATAGAATAGAATTTGGAATCCCTTTAGGCGTATCATAGAATAGAATTTGGAATCCCTTTAGGCGTATCATAGAATAGAATTTGGAATCCCTTTAGGCGTATCAGTTAAGGGCTAAATTTTCCATGTTAACGAAAGCTTGCGTACATTACGAAACGAGGTTGTTGAGAACATGAATTCAATAGTTGTTCTTGTCTCATTATTTCATAATTGGAAGGTCATGAGTTGAAATAAAAATAAATTTAAAGACAGTTTTAAAAACAAGGCACACTAACAATAAAATAATTGCAAAAGGGGGGGGGGGAGAGTGTAGTGGTATAATGTACTAGTTGATGATAATTAAATAACAAATGCTAAAAATGGAGAGAACAGTTAAAATAAATTTACTGGAGGAACGTCGAGAAAGTCCTAAACAAGCGGTCAGGGCACAAACAAAGTAATCCCCGAACAAGTCCGGGTGCGATGGCCGTAAGTAAAAATTTACAAAACACTAACACGGAAGTATAATCATCTTCATACCCTCTATGTCACTCCATTGGGGTAAAGAAAAGGTCAATGCAAAAGTTGCAGCTGAAAATTCAATCTAAAATGTCGACTATTCAAATTTCAAATGCTGAATTTAAATGTTGGTGTTGAAAGTTTCATTTTATATGTTTTGTTTTTACATTATGTCTGTTGAATACACAACGGTGGTTGAAGGTTCCATTTTCTATGTCGATCTTTTAGTTTTAATTTTTTGAATTACACAGCATTGCATAAAAATGTTATATCCAAATTTCCAGTGTTACATCTTCAATCAAATTGTTGGCTAGGGAAAGTTATATTTTATATGTCGAGTTTTTAAGCTTGGTAAACGCTAGGGAGACAGCATAAAGGTATATTCTGTTTCTCATACCAAGTCTGATATTGTAGTCAGTATACATTTTGGAGACGTAATCTAACACTGCAGAAAATCTAAACGAAGCCCCCTCCCCTTAAATCATTAATGTTAAAACAAAAATACAGTGATGACCTGGAGAAGAAAGGATGTCAACGCACAAGAGTCCTATTGTCGTCATTTGTTAAATAACCCAGTCATGAACTGTTGTGACATTGGTCAACATATTTGGCCATGCGGAAGTTAGGACGATGTACGACACACTGATACTTGCATGGCAAATATTTATCTATCCTTTGAGAAGCCAGATGTGACGCAAAATAAATATGCTTGACGTGTAGTCAGTCACAATTTCAGTAGAGTCACGAAGTCAATACAAGTTAGTCACCCTGATGTCGTCAAATTACTGCTATATGAAACAAAACAAGTGCATGAGAGCGATATGCAGAGGTTAAACTGGATGGCTGTCGTTGGCTAACACACAAAGGAAGATACACATGCTACTTATCAGGAGCAAGCTGAGATGTCCGAGCATGCATCAGATGTATATTTAACTTCTTACTGAGATTACTACAGAGTATTTCGAGAATGAAAGAGACATTCAAGATGAAGAAAACAAGGTCCGTCCAGCCCTTCCAGATAATACATGTTGTTCTAGTCACCTGTAAAGAACATGGGTGCCAGTGAGACAACTATGTCACGGGCCAGTCTAAGCTGATGTTATATGCTACTGCAACAAAGACAGACGATAAACGCAAAAGAGAGCTTCAAGCGTTTTTGCTGAAATGATCACAGTTTATTTGCCAGATCAAGTAATATCATTGAGTAGAGATCCCAAGAACCAGCCTGCAATTTAACAAGAACTCTGATGGAACATGGTTCTTTCATTGCACAACAAGACCCTTTAGTGTAGTCTGGCTTGATAAGGGAATTGAGCAGTTAATCAATAAAGACTACGATAAATATCACCATTTGTGCACAATAGAAGAGGTTCTTCCGAAGTACTACAGTCTAATCCACCTTAAGGTCGAGTTCAAATAAGGTTTCAAGTCAATGGTTGGGATGCAAAGTGAACTCACAAGAATCCACAAGGAAGCTAGGAAATTGAAAGATGAAGAAGATGTTAAAGAGTTGTCAAGACTGAGTGATACGATGGTCCATCCGTTTGAGATTGAATCTGGTTTATCTTCAGACAACAAACATTTATTCAACATGTCTACTTCCGTAGAAACATCGCAAAACATGGACAAAGATTTAGAATTCGTCACCAGGAAGAGATGAGATTCGCAAGCTTCATTACGACGAAAATGTCTCTCAGAGAAATGGAACTTTTGCACTGATAGAAAGGCCAAAGCTGAACACATGTGTCAGTTGCATCAAGACAACTTCATGCAAACCAAAGCAGAAGAAAGAAACAACGAATACGGACAGACACATATTCAACAAATGCACACTGTTTGCACAAACATGAGATGTTGACGTCCACAATCCCTTTCAGCACGAGATTTCATCTGTTTCTTTCTCATGATTTGGTTGGATCTTTCCGCGAAGCAACTATACGTGCAACAATGTCTTGGTTAGAATACGATCATAGTTTGCCTGAAATAACAGACACAGCCGTTCCAGTTTGCCTAAGACATCGACCTCATTCATGATAATCATTTTCATTGTATGTTCTAATGGAAGTGATTGTCGTACAGTTTACTATCTTTCTGTGACACTACAAAGGATTGTTCTTTCTCAAATGTTTGAATACGTTGCAATGATTGGTGACAGCTGTTCTCCATTGACCAGTCAATTAAAAGTAGAGAACAAACCCACTAATCATCATACTTGTGTATATTTCAGTAATTTGATAAAGATATAACATTGTGCTTTTTAGCTGAAAAAAAAACTTATTCCAGTTTTTCAATGAAGATTTACTACTGATTGGTCAATGTACATTCCAAATACAGTATTAGATGTAATAAAAAAGAGCATGTGAGCACTTTAAAGATACGTACGGCTTGAACCCATTTATACCTTTAAAATGTTAAGGGTGATACCGAAAAAGGTAGTTGTTATGGTAACTTACATTACAAGAGCATTATTGACATTGGTACATGCAATGCGTCTCAAACACCTGCATGTCTTGATAGTCCATGTGTTATCCTATTTTCAAGGACCTCAAGACATCAGTCGCTGTCAACCGAAAGATTATTAAAGGCGCGAATGCTACACATAATTTCCTCTAATCACCCAATTACTACATATTATGAAACTCTAATTTCACACTTGCACGGTTTTCTCTTGTTTCACATTCGTATGACTTATTAGTAAGCTTATCTGATCCGAATACTAGTACATCACGCCATGCAATGAAAACACTACCAAACACCTAACCCGAAGAATAGTTCCTGTTTAAGGGTTACTAAAAGCAAAAAACTAAAAAGCAAGTTATCTATGTTATGAAATTAGTGAGAATCCATTTTACGGAACTAATTCATGCTGTCGAAAACTCTCGTTAATACTGCATATTACGAAGTCTCATCCAAGAAATTTGCTAATTACTCGGGTTGAGAAATATCTTCCTAATACCCTCTACCCCCCCAAACCCCCCCCCCCCCAAAATACAACCAATACTCATTAAAATCTAAATAAATCTCTAAATGAAGTCGTCAATGCAAACAGTACATATACTAGGTTTATTACATAATTTATTTTATATTTAGTATTGCGTAATTATTTTAAGGTGAACCTAAGTACTAATATTTAAGAGGTTTTGTTTATTCTGGAGTCGTTGGTTCAATAAACGGATTTATTTCACATCATTATAAAATGCATATTATTTCTTTGTTTCTATGTTGACGTGGACACCATTCATGAGAGCCAGTGATAAACTGTTATAAGGACACAATAAGCGTCGTGACATCAAGACCCGAATGTTTACATTTTCTCTTTCAGGTTTTTGAGCTTATCTAGAAATGATTTATATTCGTGAGGGGTGCGTGTAGAACACTTCCTCGTCACTCTTAATGTTCACGTGAAGTCACAGTGGCAAAGAAAAATAAACATTAGTTTTGGCAAAATATATATCAAGAGTCCACAGAGTAATTATCTTTCAATGTCTTTCTACAAGGTAATTATTTTTACTATGTCAATATTGTATCTAAGCTGCCTGAGTTGTTATTTTCACCAATTCAATAGATTAAGATTTATTTGCCTCACTTTAAATAGTGGGACACACTTTACAAGTTTTCTCAAACTTTGGCAAGTAGACGCTAGAAATATGAACGGTCTTGTGACACGGAAGAAAACAAGAGTCCGTTACGATGTACTTATTGCAGA